>PVJC01027695.1:0-23099 GCA_004026665.1 Murina feae
GCCTGAAATACAAGCTTTTTGATACATTACAGCCTCATGTCATAGATGCGTGACCCCGGCCCACTCAGAACCTTTCAATGATCAAATCTATGACCAAGCTTTCACTGCATAGTCAGTGTTTTGGCCTTTTATGTTTTGCTAATGACAAAGTTGATGAATACAAATTATGGAGAGGTTAAGCAAAGAAAATTGCAAATCAATGAAAGAGAATATGCCCATATTTGCAAGCTAGCAAATGAGAAGTCAGCTTTTACAGCAACATGAGTTATGAGATATTCCAGCCTACAGCAAGGACATTATTTCAATAGGAGTTAACTTGAGCTGTTTGGGTAATAATAATGTTTTCATAAAGAAAGCATTGAACTCTTGCATTCCTGATTGGTATCGGTCATAGACTTTAAAAGAAAGAAGAATTTTATATACATTCACGATCAGCTGCAAATAGAACTTAAGGTCAGAATACTAAAGGATTTACAACCAATAATATTATACTTGGCTTTTTTTAAAGACATGATACATTTATTACCAAGCATTCTTTCCATCCTCATAATAGCTCAATGTGTTCTAGGAAGTTTTGCCAATGGCTTTATAGCACTGGTGAACTGCATTGACTGGGTCAAGGAACAGAAGATCTCCTGTGCTGATCGAATTCTCACTGCTCTGGCTGTCTCCAGAATTAGTTTGCTCTGGATAATAGTATTCAATTGGTATGGAACTGTGTTGCATCCAGCGATCTATAGTTCAGAAGTAAGAATGATTGTTCATTTTGCCTGGGTAGCAAGCAACCATTTTTGTCTCTGGCTTGCTACTAGCCTCAGCATACTTTATTTGCTTAAGATAGCCAATTTCTCCTGTCTTTTATTTCTTCGCCTAAAATGGAGAGCTGAAAGAGTGGTTCTCATGATACTGTGGGGGACTTTGGTCTTCTTGGTTTGTCATCTTGCAGCGATAGGCACCGATGAAAAAATGCAGATGAATGAATATAAAGGAAACATCACTTGGAAGAGCAAATTGAGGGACATCGTACACCTTTTAGATGGGATTATATTCATGCTTGTACAGTTCATACCCTTTACTATGTCCCTGACAGCTGTTCTGCTGTTAATCTTTTCCATGTGGAAACATCTGAAGAAGATGCAGCTCAGTGGCAAAGGATCCCAAGACCCCAGCACCGAGGTCCACATAAGAGGCATGCAAACTGTGATCTCCCTTCTCTTGCTATTTGTCATTTACTTCTTCGCTCAAGTCATCTCACTTTGGAATTCGGCTGCTCAGAAGAACAATTCACTTTACTTGGTTTGCAAGGTTCTTGCAATCCTGTATCCGTCGAGCCACTCATTTATCCTGATTTGGGGAAATAAGAAGCTGAGACAGGCCTTTCTGTCATTTCTGTGGCAGCTGAGGTGCTGGCTGAGGAAAAGGAAATAAGTGGGCACCTTGTGTCTTCTGGCAGAAAACAAACTGATGGAATCCATAACGTTTTGTGCTTCCTACTACCTTTCTTAATGTGTATCGAATTGGGTAGGTTACACCTAGAAAAACTTATACTTAAGTTTATCACAAAAATATATACATATGCATGTTTATAAAAAATACAAGAAAGATTATAAGATTGCCATATTATATTTTTCAGGCAAGCAATCTAACTTTGTAAAATATTGTAAGAAATTGCTCAGAATTATAAATTTATGAATACTTCACATACATATTCTATGTTATCGTCTTGCAAAGAATTTATTATCTATATTTAGGCATTTTTAAGAACTGATAACGCATATCAGGGAATTATTGCTGCTTTCCCTTGTAATTAGTACCACACATATGTACCACACTGAGTTTAAATATTTTTGTTTGACCCTCCAGTCTTTGGGATGATAAGGGCATTCAATTCTAAATCACACACGGAGCATAGATGCCTGAAATAGATATTATTCCATCATGAATTCTTACTTCATGGTTAATAGAAAACAATCAGAACTCTTATGAAAAGATGCACATAATGAAATTAAAGAGTGACAAACATATTTAGAATGTATTTTAAATTCATGTAAAATAAATAGTACTAAAGAGTATTAGATTTAATACAATAGGCGAAAGCTTAGAAAATAAATAAGTTCTACAATAGTATTAAAGAAGAAAGCAAAATAATCATGATGTTTTTACTGATGCTGTTGGTTTTGAATTGAGAAGACATTTTCTAATTCAAAAACTTGTATCAATTTATTTAGTTTACATATTCATCATGTTTGGGCCTCTGAATTTGGAATAATCTGCTCCATCTTTCTATTTAAGAATTCCTTTTAAACTTCAGGGAAAATATTCACATTTTACCTATCTTAAATATATGCTCAAAATAAGTGTAGCATATAAATATGGTACATAAGTCAATGACCTTTTTGCACACATAAAAATTGATATCTATGATGTCTATGTAATAATTATAAAAAAGTCTTCAGATATATTTTTATTATAATCTTATGGAAAATGGTGAAATAGACAGTATGTTGAAATATATTTGGTTGTGAGTTCTATCATAAGAAAAAAATGTATAACCTTGTTTAACAACTGCATTTACATATATATATTAAATCTTAGCATTATGAAATTTTAACATTACCTGTATCTGAATATAAACCTTTCCCACTTCTGATTTATTCAAAATGTTTAATCATTGGTCTGTCCCATCCTATATAATAAAAATCTAATATGGTAAGTGTTTGACTGTTTGTTTGACTGTTCGACCGTTCAATCAGTCGCTATGATGCACTGACAGTAGGTTAGCTGGCTCCTGGGGTATGGCCTATGGACACTGGGCCAGAAGAACCAAACGCGTGCTGGAGCACTCCCATGGTACTTCCCCAGCCCCGATCGTGCACCAGTGGGGTCCCTTGGCCTGGCCTGTGCCCTCTCGCAATCCAGGACCCTTCGGGGAATGTCAGCAGGCCAGGCCAAGGGGCCCCACCAGTGCACAAATTTGTGCACCGGGCCTTTAGTTAGAATATAAGCATTATAATGTTGGATGATGTCTATCCTGTTTCCTGCTAAGTCCTCAGGACATAAAAGCCAGCCCATGGGATAGTTCGAGAAAATGATATTCTAAACATTAAATAAATACATGAATAAACCACATTGGATCTGGAAAACCAATGAAAACAAAACCCATCACAAAAAGAGTAGGTGGCATAGATTTTCTGGTTCTGTTTCTGCACCATTCCAATGTATCTTAACAAATCTACACTTGCATGTTTCCAATTACTGCCTTAGACTGGGTGAATGAACAGTGGTCACCAATAGGCTCCAAAACATACAGTGACTCATACATAATCTAAATTTTCTATTGCTTTCTAAACAGTCCTGATATGTCTGAGGAGCCTCCTTTAAGCTGTTATCCAGGTAAGAAGGCTGATGACAAGCATGCCACATTAAACATGTGGCTTCCAAGATGCCTTGGAATCATGGCCGTTGCAGACAGCAGGGAGAAGGTAGATACATGGGGGAGTATGTGTGTGGAATATTTTGGGAGTGGGCCTGTAAATGGTGCTCTGGTGACTTAATTCTCACAAAACATTGATAAACATGATTCACTTTGCCACACCATCTGTAAGGGAGTCTGAAAAACATAGTCACTCTATTCCCCAGAAAGATGAAGACATTTCATTTAGGAGTTGGATACTGGTGGGCACTTAGAAACCTTGCAATTGAAAAGCCAATAAGATATTAAGACATGGGGGGAGTATGGTAGGCGGGAGATCAAGGGGGAAAAAAAAGGATACATATGCAATACTCTTTGTAATATGTTAAGCAATAAAACAAATTTAAAAGAAAGATATTGTAAGACAAAGAAAGTTCCTCTATTTAGAAGGGAGTCATACTTGTTCATGTCACTGATAATTTGACATGCCTTTAGGTTAGTCTTGAATTTGTTTCTGTATTTCTTCATAAATTCTAAATAATTCAAGTTCCCACTAAGTATTCCTGACTTCACAAAACTATTATTGATTTTACACTGTAGCTTTTGTAGCTGCCTTGTGTATATTACCAGAATACTCTACTGATAAGTTTTGATTTAGCTTCTATAATATTTTTCTGTGATTATTTTTAGTTAATTGTTCCAGGACTTGTGTATGGTCTTTGAGCAAGAAATAATTGCAACAAATTATTTATGTTAATTAAATTGCATCAAAAAATACTTGATATGTACAAGGATCTTACTGATCAGTAGCAAATAGTAACTGAATTATATATAAACGCTTTTCCTCTAGCAATTACTGTGCTGCACCAGCATGGCCAGATTCAGTGAGCCTGAGGAGGGGCGGTGAAGGATTAAAGAAGACAGACAAGAGAATACAGTTGGGACTAGGTCAGATCACTATGCCTGAATCAGGAAACAAGACACAGCCTGCAAGCCAAAGCTTTATTTTATAATCAGAGCACACAAAGAAAAACAAGGGAACTGGTCAACATGTTTACAATGTTCTTGTGAGTTTCACCTTGTTTTGGCAGCACTTGCTGCACCTCCACAGCCCATTAGCTATCTAGGAACAGGGAGGACTATAAGGTCAAGCTTAATTATGCTAGGGTTGGGGGTCTGCTCTCCAAGCTGGGACTGTTTTGTGGCCCTGCCACAGGTCAGTACAAGGCTTGACCCCATAGCACCTCCATAGAAATAACTATTCAAATTTTAAAATATTTGCATTTAGATTTATGTTCCAAGGAGATAGATATACAAATATGTGGAAAATAATCTCTCTCACATTTGCATGTTTACATAGTTCACTTCAACCAAATAGTAAGTGGCAGAAATGAAAATTTGCAGCTGGTGTCAAGGTAAGTGGACATTTATGTTTATACTAGATGTGTGCACTCCCGGGGTGGGGGGGGGTTGTCCCTCAGCCCGGCTTGTGCCCTCTAGCAATCTGGGACCCCTCGGGAGATGTCCACCTGCTGGCTTAGACCCCCTCCCTGGGCAATCAGGCCTAAACTGGCAGCCAGACATCCCTCTGGCAGCCTGGGGGCCCTTGGGGAATGTCCACTTGCCAGCAGGAAGCAGGCCTAAGCTGCAGTCAGACATCCTTAGAGCTGGTGAGGAGGCAGGAGAGGCTCCCACCACCATGCTGTGCTGGCAGCCATCATCCTGGCTTGTGGCTGAGTAGAGCTCCCCTGTGGGAACGCATTGATCATCAGGGGGCAGATCCTGCATTGAGCATCTGCCCCCTGGTGGTCAGTGTGTGTGTCATAGTGACCAGTCATTCCCAGTTGTTCTGCTGTTAGGGTCCATTTGCATATTACCCTTTTATTATATAGGATAGAGCTGACTGTAGGAAATACTACAGGTATTCATGAAATGTATGTGTCTTAACAGAACTGTTCGGTTTAGCACTGGAATTACAATACAAATAGAATCCACTATTCTTTCAAGAAGGTATTTGGAACTATATCTCAAAGCAGAATTTTGGATGTACTTTCAGGAATTATGGTAAAAATATTTATGGAAAGCATCATAAATGAATGTCTGTTTGCAACTGTTTCACTATAAAGCTTTTATTGAGGCTCAACATTAGAAACATTCTTATACAGATGTCAGTTGAAATGAAGGTCTCCATTCTAATTGTGGTAACAGGAGTATTCATCTTAGGAGTGCTAGGAAATGGATTCATCGGACTGGTGAACTGCATCGAATGGGTCAGGACCGGGAAAGTTTCTTCAGCTGATTTCCTCCTGACCAGCTTGGCTCTGGCCAGAATCATTGAATTGTTGGTAATACTCTTGGATTCATTTACAATGGGACTAGCTCCACATCTGCATGCTACTGGTAAACTAGCAAAGGCGATTCCTATGCTTTGGGCACTAACTAACCACCTAACTATCTGGATTGCCACCTGCCTCAGCATTTTCTACTTCCTTAAGATAGCCAATTTCTCCAACTCCTTTTTCATGTGGCTGAAGTGGAGAGTCAACAGGGTGGTTCTTCTGCTTTTCCTGGGGTCTTTCTTCCTATTGTCTCTTAACCTCTCAATGCATGAAGCTATTACTGAATTGTTGCTGAATACTTACAGGGTACATGAAATCAATATGACTTTGCAGTTTGAGGCAAATGAAACGTTCTATATGAAAAGTCTTCTTCCTCTTACTTTGACCTATGTTATCCCCTTTTCCCTGTCCCTGATCTCTTTGCTTCTTTTATTTCTGTCCTTGGTGAGACACACCAAGAATTTTCAGCTCAACCTGATGGGCTCAGGAGACTCAAGCACAGAGGCCCATAGAAGGGCCATGAAAATGGTGACAACGTTCCTCGTCCTCTTCATCATTTACATTATTTCTATTATAACTGCAAGTTGGATCTTCCCTAAGATACGGACAGATCAGGTCATGATGCTTGTCATAGTGATTTCAGCTACCTTTCCCTCAGGCCACTCTTTACTTATAATTTTGGGGAACAGCAAGCTAAGACAGATCACCTTGAGACTACTGTGGCACTTAAATTCTCGGAGAAAAGCAAAACCTTTGCCTTTATAGACAGAATTTGAAATAGCCTGTGCATTCTATGGGAAAATATCTTAATAGAAAACCGTCAGCATTTCTTTATCTAAGGTTTTGTTAAACAGCACTAAAATTTCCCTTAAACATGTCTTTAAGTAATTATATTTTCTTAAAGTGATATGACATAATATTTGACTAAAGAGCATGTCTCCAGTGTATTAACAGTTTCTGGTAAAAGTAGAGTATTTTATACCCTAAGATGTATGGTTATAAAACTCTATAATGAAATATTAATAAATCTGTAAATAAGATATTATGCAATATGAATAACTGTATATAGAATTACAGTTACCAAAATAAAAAAGTAACACAAATTTTTCTAACTAAAGACAAGTTTGAATTCAGAATTGAAAAATAATTGTAAAGGTTAAGTGTAATAATACGTTATATAAATATAAAAGTGTTAATATTTTTTGATGCTTCTAATATCGGTAAGGATCTGAAATAATAGGAATTTTCATACTGTATTTCTTGGATTATTGGTATGTGTTGGTAAAACAACTCTGTTCAAGAGTATGGCATTATGCATTTAAGGTGAAGATGCATATCCTAAGACCCATTAATTATAATCCTTTTTGTTATACTGGAGAATTATTCGTACATGAGTGACAGAATATACATGCAAAAATGTGCACGTTACTACTGTTCATAATATATGAAATTGAAGAGTCATGTAAATGCTCCAATTGAGGAGTCATATAAATGCCCATTAGTTATAAAATGGACACATAAATCATGGAATATGGACACAATAGAATACAGTACAAAAATGAAAATGAACAAATTAGACCTATAAATTTCTTAGTTCCTTGATGGAGAAAAAAGACAGGGATATAGAAAGGTGAATTTGTAAATGAAAAATATATATTTAGTGTAGTGTTTGGGTATGTTTGTACATATATAGTGCAACTTCTGTAATAAAATGATTGAGATTAATGACAGTAGCTGGGCATGTAATAAGCAGAGAAGTTTGTTTGCTAATGATGTTATTAAAATATTAAATACAGTTTATATACTGTTTTTTATATAGAGGTTATATGCATTTCATATGAAAATTCCATACCAGCAAAGTTCTTTTTGTTTGATTCACAGTGCCTTAATTTTATAATGCAGTAAAAAACAGCAAATTTATTATCAGAAATATTTTGTTTTTAACTTACTCTTGATGAAGTTTTAGGTGATGTTGTTCTTTCAACTTAGCCCCGATGCTGAAAATTATGTATCATAAGACCATGGAATATATCAGTAATGTTCTTTCATTAGAGTGAATTCTGTCTCTTAGAAAACTTGATGAAGTCACAACTATCAGAGATTCCCATTTAACTGCCTTCATCACCACCACCACCACCACCATCATCATCATCCTGTTATCTTATTTAATGATTTTTATTTCAATGTTTACACACGTATTTTGGGCAATGTAGATTATTTCTTAATGATCATTATATCTAAATTATGTTAGTAATGAGCAAAGTTATAATCAAGTGAAAAGCTTTAGAAATGAAATGTTCTTTCATTTTAAATGTATTTCTTGGGCAAATTATTCATGGATGATCTTATAATTATGGAATTAAACTACTGGGATCCATTTCTTTTTTTTAAATTTATCTTTATTGTTCAGATTATTACAGTTGTTCCTCTTTTTTCCCCCATAGCTCCTCTCCTCCCAGTTTCCACCCCACCCTCTGTCCTCCCCCCTACCACTTTCCTCATCCACAGGTGTATGATTATTGTTAATTCTCTTCCTGCACCCCCAACAACCTTAACCCCCCAAAATTGTCAGTCCACTCCCTTTCTATGCCTCTGCTTCTATTCTATTCACCAGTTTATTCTGATCATCAGATTTTTTTATTCACTTGATTTTTAGATTCACTTGCTGATAGATATGTATTTGTTGTTCATAATTTTTATCTTTACTTTTTCTTCTTCCTCTTCTCAAAGGATACTTTTCAGCATTTCATATAATACTGGTTGGGTGATGATGAACTCCTTTAGCTTTTTTTTTGGTCTTTGAAGCTCTTTATCTGACCTTCAATTCTGAATGATAGCTTTGCTGGGTAAAGTAATTTTGGCTGTAGGTTCTTGCTATTCATCACTTTAAATATTTATTGCCACTCTCTTCTGGCCTGCAAAGTTTCTGTTGAGAAGTCAGCTGACAGTCGTATGAGTTCCCCCTTGTAGGTAACTAACTGCTTTTCTCTTGCAGCTTTTAAGATTCTCTCCTTGTCTTTTGCTCTTGGCATTTTAATTATGATGTGTCTTGGTGTGGTCCTCCTTGGGTTCCTTTTGTTTGGAGTTCTCTGCGCTTCCTGTACTTGGAAGTCTATTTCTTTCACCAGGTGGGGGAAGTTTTCTGTCATTATTTCTTCAAATAGGTTTTCAATATCTTGCTCTTTCTCTTCTTCTGGCACCCTATAAATCTGATGTTGGTACGCTTGAAGTTGTCCCAGAGACTCCTTACACTATCTTCATATTTTTTTTATTCTTTTTTCTTTTGGCTTTTCCAGCTGGGTGGATTTTGCTTCTTCATATTTCATATCTTTGACTTGATTCTTGCGATCCTCTCGTCTGCTGTTGGGTCTCTGTATATTATTCTTCATTTCAGTCAGTGTATGCTTAATTTCTAGCTGGTCCTTTTTCATATCCTCGAGTGTCTCATTAGATTTATTGAGGATCTCACTAAATTTATCATCAGTCTCTAGAAAATTCTTGAAAAACCTAATAACTGTGGTTTTGAACTCTATATCCAGTCGTTTGCGTTCCTCCATTTCTGCCATTTGTGACCTGTTTCTTAGTCTCTGCATTTTGGCTGCTTCCCTGCATTGATAGAGTGGCTTTCTGTGCTAGGTGTCCTATAGGGCCTAGTGATTCGGCCTCCCCAATCACCTGTGGTGGACACTCTTGTTGTACGCCTTTGAAGGCTGGGTGCACAGTTTTGTTGTAGTTATCACTGGGAGGTATCACTGGGAGGAAATGACCTGCATGCCTTTCTCCTTGTTGTTTGGGGTTTAGATCATTTGGAGTTCTGTCCCAGCTGCAGACCCTTAGGTTATGCTGCAGGCAGGCAGTCGCACAGCTTGGGTGGGGTTGTAGGTGGGGTGGGGCAGAGCAACCCACAATGGCTGCCCCTCCGCTAACTCCACAGCTTCTCCTGGAATTGGCGTCTCCAAACCCTGGGGTCTGTGTGCCTCTGAGTCCTCGAATCTCCACGTCAGTGATCACTGCAAACAGCTCTGCTAGAATGCTACTCATCTTCTTCCCCGTTGCCCGACAGCCCACAACACATTCAGTGCAACCCTGTAGTTTATAATCTCCTTCCAAGCCGCAGACCCAGGCACAGCCACCGGCACCCTTTCACCCGTGCCACCTCCATTCCATGCATCCGTACCTCTCCGTTTTGGCGTCGGGAGCTTCTACTCAGTCTCCAAGCACTCCTTCTCTTGCCTTCTAGTTGTAAAGCTTCCCCTCCCTTGGTTCTGGAGGATGGCCATTTATCTGTATAGTTGTTTTTTTATAATGTAGTTGTGGAAGGCTGTGCATGTAAGTATATACCTCATGCCGCCATCTTGGTTCCTCTAAAGCTGGGATCCATTTCTAACATTAGAAATAAACTAAATACAAAATAACTCCTAAAAAATAACTCATGGAATAGGATTGAGTCTCTTAGATTGATGTGGTTATATTTTGGTTATTTGAGTGAATATGTGTGTGTGTGTGTATATATATATATATATATATATATATATATATATATATATATATAATGTTAATGAAATCTTCATTGCACTGAAGGCTTATGGTACTGACTATAAACCATGTAGGAGACAGTCTCTTCACACAGAATAATTATAATGATTCTCTTTTAGAAGTAAACAACAACAGAAGAAATGATGCAAGTTTAAAATATGATGACAACACATAAAAGTGGCCAATAGTATTGGTCTTTGTCAGAGGGATAAAGTCTGTACAGTTTAACAATGTCTGGCTTTGAATCTTCATTTCAAAAGCATACTTCTCTCCTGCCATACTGATACCGTCTCAGAATGTAGAATCCACACCACCAACTTAAAAAGGATATGGCTCAAAGAAGAGATTCACATAAAAAATTAGAAAACAAAATCAGTATCAAAGTATTTGAAATCAAACAAATTTAAAAATTCAGTACTTTGAAATTTCCCTCCTGAGGTATTGATTCTTTTTCTACATAGTCGCTATCATTCCAAGTTGCACTTAAAAATATGATGCTTGGTGCTGAAAATAGATATTATGTCTTAGCACAAAATGGCAGCAATTACTTCTGTTAAATGTTTTTGGTGAGATGCACTCTATGGTGAGATGCAAAATAACGTTGAGAAGCCACCTTATTTTGTTTCTCTCCTCCCTGATGATACTCTCAGAATCTTCAAGTAATTTTCAGAGGAAAAATCACAAGACCAGAATGAGTGAGTACAGACCATGTATGTTTGACCCACAGACCATCATATCTACTCTAAGCCAATTAGCCTGCATTGCTGTGTCACCTGTTGCATGTGGATTTTCCCTTAGGGTTTGTATTGCTCCAACAAATGATGGCCAGAAATGATTTCTACCTGATTGGTCAAGATCAATATTTCTTCTCAGAAAGTTTTCTACGTGCCCAATAGTTGCTTTTTGTGGGGAGGCATGGGACAGGAGTTGCTGCCCCTGCCTTGGCTTTTCCAAGCAAATCTGAGCCCCTGGCAGTTTACTTAGACACGTCCTTGCCTAAAGGACACTACAGACACATGTGTTTTCTCAGGGATGCTTACCCTGCTGATTGCATCTAAGAGTTCATTTTAGTTCAAGCTGTTGTTACAATAAAGGTCTAAGTAGTCAGGCAATCAAGGCTGCATAGTCCCTAAAGCCAAATAGCCCCTTAATATAATCTATTCATCCATCACTCATGGTCATCTCATCAGTCCCAGTAACTGGTTCCCTTTGTGAGGAATCAGGATTGCAAGAAAACACAATGCTACTCTTGAAAACTAAGACCCTTGAAAATCCTTGAAAATGAAAGTAACTGTGCAGTAAATCATTGGAACCCGCTTGGGATTTCCAAGTTTGAGGAAACTATTTCTCAGCTGAGGAATTCACTATCTCTGTTATGCTCCTTAAGAATGTGAGTATGTTTTCCACTAGAAAAATAAGCCAACTTCTGAAAGTAAGGGGGAAAAAAAGGTTTTTCCTGTATTTGCCTGAAAGCAAAGCTTTTATATATATTATTAAAAGTTACATTATGTTAATCTGGACCTTGATTACTTTAAATGAGTAAATTACTTAATACTGTTTAATAATAATTATATCTACACTAATAAAAGAGAAACATGCAAATTGGTGTCATTCCACTACACCCAAAGCCACACCCTCCAGCCAATCAGAGGGACTATATGTCAATCATCTCAACCAAGATGGCAGCCGGCAGCCATGGAACTGGAGCAAGCAGGGGGCGATGGAGGAAGCCAAGCTACCCGCCTTCCTTGGTCAGCTGTGACCTCTGCTCAAGGCAACAAAGTTTCAATTATAGAAGATAACTAAATCCCAGATACCTGCTTCCATCCAGCCTCACTGGGAGCTTGGGTCACTGGAGGCTGTAGCCAGCCTGCAAACAGTCATCAGTCCTCACCCAGGCTGGCTAGGCACTCCAGCAGGGACCCCCCACCCTGAAGGAGATGTGGCCAATCTGAAAATGGCCCTCAGCCCCTTACCCAGGCTGGCCAGGAAGTGGGACCCCCCCACCCTGATCTGGGACACTCTTCAGGGCAAACCAGTTGTCCCCTACATATGCACCAGGCCTCTATCCTATATAATAAAAGGGTAATATGCAAATTGACCCTAATAGCAGAACCACTAGGAATGACTGGTCACTATGACACACACTAACCACCAGGGGGCAGATGCTCAATGCAGGAGCTACCCCCTGGTGGTCATTGCACTCCCACAGGGGGAGCTCTGCTCAGCCACAAGTCAGGCTGATGGCTGCCAGTACGGTGGTGGTGGTGGTGGGAGCCTGCCTCTCCTGCCTCAGCAGCTCTAAGGATGTCTGACTGCAGCTTAGGTCTGCTGCCTGCTGGCAAGTGGACATCCCCCAAGAGTCCCAGACTGCAAGAGGGCACAGGCCAGACTGAGGGACCCCTCCCCACCAAGTGCACAAATTTTTGTGCACTGGGCCTCTATTATAATATGTTTGACTACCTCTTCTGGATTTAAAATTTAAGATGCACTTTCTCTTCTTATGAAGGAAATTTTATCCTTAATGTATATGGGAAGCTCTGTCAAATGAGGAAATAATAATTATATACCATTTATATATGCATATTAAATAGATTCTAATATGCTTTCATTTATAACTAATTGTTATAAGTTATAATATTGTGAAATATTGTGTTTTGCAGAAAGGACAAGATGCCATATTATTTACATTATAATCAAATCAGTAACCATATCATCTTATCTATTTTTTATTTTATTTTTTTGACCATATCATTTTAAATTTCTTCTCATTTTGAGACAGTCACTGTTTTGTTATAATACATTTAAAAAAAGTTACATCTGAGGAATCCAGAGAAAGGGCTCTGATTTATTTTAAGCTACATATCTCTAAGAATAAACTTTCAGATGATCCCCTCAAATTGGATAAAAGTTATTAGAACTCTACAGAGTATCTAAATTTACAGAAATGCTGGCAAGAAAAATCAGGAGAAAAAGAGGTTGATTATATGATTAGATGAGCTAAAAATAATTATATTTTTGGTAATTATTATGCTCATAGTAATATGTTTGTTTGCATGAATCCAATAAAAATCTAATTTCTTCAAAATGGGACATGAGTCAGTTTCCAATTATAGTTTCATTAACCAAAACTTTGCTGAGATATCATGTCTGAAAGAGAGACATCTCTGGATGCCACCAGAGAGCTCTAAGGAATAAAGATTGACTTTGAAGCTGATAAGCCCCTCAGATAAATAGCCTGGTACCTTACTTGGTCATGTGGTTCATGGCAAGTCTTTCCAGGTAAGGAACGAAGGTTGCTTTCCTGAGAGATGGCATGAAAGAAACCCCAAGACACCTATAGGAACCTCGACTTGAGGGATGCACCCCAATTCTGTAGGTATTGCAGGCAAAGCCTGATGGCAACTGTGTGGCTTGGCTTCTTTGCCCTGGGAGTAAACTTTCTCATGAGATTCCAGCAAAGCATATTTTTTTAAATAAAAATAACCTATGTAATCAACTGTTGTTCTTGTTGTGTTTATGCAAACAATCAGGCCAAATTACAATTAGATGTACCACAGTAAGTAAATTAGTCTTTAATAAAAATACAGGTGATTTTAGGGAGAAAAATTGTTTCAACAAGAAATTATTAGAAACTGTTCTAACTTTTGCCCAGTAATACTGAATTTTTATATCACAATTTGTCTTCACCAGATTATAAGCCCTACATGCATCTTGAGAGTACTACTTCTAGGCAGCATTGCCACCTCCTTCTGTGCCCGGGCCTCATTGTCCATCAGACAGAGAGCAAGGATCTCTTGGCTCTGAGAGAAAACTTCTACCTACCTCAGCATGAAGCAGTTACAGAAGAAATACAGCATCCCCTTTCCCTGACAGAATTCTGAGCCATGATCCTTGTGGGGATATAGTAGGCAGTTAGACACATATGAGTAGAACAAGGATGATAGGCCAACTAGAGGAGAAGTAGATAGAACTCTGAGACATACTTTACACCACTCCAAGTGCTCTGAAGCTGGGAATAGAAGAGCCTGTGTAAAACTCAACTTTACTCAAACTAATTAGAAGGTCTTTATAGTTTTCATGTAATAGGCAGTATAGAGATCAAGAAAAAGAAAGTGAAATAGAGAAACTAAAAGGGTATTTGTAAGTTACAGAAGGTATGTGTAAGGTGAAGTGGGTCTGCACAAGTAAAGAAGAACAAGAGTTGAGGGAGTAAAATTGTAAGAAGGGATATAAAGGAATATTAAAGGAAGAAAGAAAAATAGAGTAGGAATACTTCAGAATAATTGTAAAAGTTATAAGAATGTTTATAAAAATCATAGAAGGTTTATAAAGAGACATCTTCAAAGAAAGTGTAAGTATACTGAATAATAAATCAAAAGATAGAGCACCTAAGTTAATTAGAAAAGTAATCATATTATTTTAAATCTTAGAACTCATATATTTATGTGAGTATGGGGTTAAGTTTTTCTTCAAGTTTTCTTTGCAAGGCTTCTACAAAGTAATTAGTGAGGTAACTCAGCTGCGAATCCAGCAAGTGGAACTGATAAGCATAGTCAGACCAACCCACCAGGAGTCAAAGCATCATCTCCTCAACATCATCTCATCGCCTGACAATAGCTGATGTCTAAAGACCCCAGGCCTGCACATAGCTACATTCCTCACCTTAGTCCCTTCCCCTTTATAATCCTGTCCCCTACACCTTGCTGCTAGGCAAGATTTAATACTTTTAAGTACCCTGTCTTCTTAATTAGACTAACCATTGCTGTCATTATAATTCTCTTTTATTTCTTACAGTCTCCAAAATTGGAACTCGTAAATGTGCTTTGCTGACCTGCCATTCTAAAGCAGAAAGTTCACCAGCTTCCTCTGTCTTCTGCCGCCAAAAAAAGGGGGGGGGAAGGTAACTGAAGATGTGGGGAGGCATAGAGCAGGAGTTGGCTAAAAGTGGCTGCCCTTGCCTTGACTCTGCAAACAAGTCTGAGCCCCCAAGAGTTTGCTTAGACCTGTCCTTGCTTAAAGCACACTGCAGACATATATGTTTTTCTAAGGATGCTTACCCTGCTGATTGTATCTAGAGGTTACTCTTAGTTCAAGCTGTCGTTACAATAAAACCCGCTGTTACGTGTTTCCTTTGGTTTCCCCATAGAAGATGATTTATAGAAGATGAACCAAAGATTGTTCTCAATATGAATCCTAGGACACCTAAAGGTGTGGTGTTCAATTTTTCCTTGTTAGCCAAGATCAATTACCCCAGCCAGCACAGTATCTCCCTTCCTTTCTGTTGATTCAAAGGCCTAAGGAGTACAAAACAGCTAGATGGCAGTCTTATTTCCAGTTTGATAAAATATTGTTGTATCGCCTGGTAGAACAGTTCCTCACTTTGTACAATGACTTCCAGGCCAGCAGAACATAAGGTCGTAGGAAGAGGAAACAAATTTTGCTACTGGGTTACTAGGGGCAATCATGAGAGGTGACACATTTCCACCCCTTGATTCCTCCACTTGTGAATCCTGGTTGCTGGAGAGACAACACTATTTACTGCATGCCGATTCCAAGGGCACGCGCCTAGCTTGCAGGCTGGCACTTTGGTTGCAGGCTCATTCCCTGGCCTTGCATAGCGCCGAGTGCATGCAAGAGGCAACCATTTGATGTGTCCTTCTCAAATCGATGTTTCTCACTCTGTCTCCTTTTCATCTTTCCACACTTTCTAAAAATCAATGAAAAAACGTCTTCAGCTAAGATTAACAACAACAATGACAAAAACAACAAAATAGGAAACTAATGACAATTTATTTAGTTTACCCTAAACCATGTTTGGCTCTCTGAACTGCTAATCATCTTCTCCACCTTGCTATCTAAACATTCCCTTAAAATGTCAGAGAAAAAGAATCAAAATTTTCTGATCTTAAATATATGCTGACAGTAAGTGTAGTATTTAATGGTAGTATACATAAGTCAGTGACCTTTATGCACACATGAAAATTGATCCCCATGATGTCTATGTAATAATTATCAAAATTATCTTTAAGATTTATGTTTATTATAATCTTGTGCAAAATGATGAAACTGACCGTGCTGACAGAAGTTTGGTAGCAAGTTCTATTATAATAATAATGAAATGTATAACCTTGTTTAACAACTGAAAGTTTAGTATTATGAAATCTTCACAATATTATTTATACCTTCATGTATATCTTTCATAGATCTGATTTATTCTTTTGTTTTGCATTGCATTGCCTATCTGCCCCAGTAGAATTTAAAAAACATAATTTGGGATGATGTCTTTCCTGTTTCCTGCTTAGTCCCCAGGACGTAAAACTCAGCCCATGGGATAGTTGGACAAAATGACATTCTGAATACTAAATAAATGAATGAATAAATCACATTAGATCTGGAAAACCAATGAAATCAAAGTCTCTCACAAAATCAAAGATGGCATGGACTTCCTGGTTCTGCTTCTTCAACATTCAAATGGCTTTTAACAAATCTGCAAGTAGTTGTCTCCAATTATTGCTTTAGACTGGGTGAATGAACAGCAGTCTCCAATAGGATCCAAAATGTAAAGTGACTCATACATGATCTAAATTTTGTGTTCCTTTTTAGCAGTCCTGATATGTATGAAGGGCCTCCTCTATGCTGTTATCCAGTGAAGAAGGCTGATGACAAACATGCCACCTTAAACTTGTGGCTTCCAAGATGCCTTGGAATCATGGCCGTTCCAGACAGCAGAGAGAAGGCAGATGATATGTGGGGGAGCATGTGTGTGGGATATTTTGGGGGTGGGCCTGTAAAGGGTGCTCTGGTGCACTTACTATTCACTCATAAAACATTGATCAACATTATTCACTTTGCCCCACTGTTTGTAAAGAAAAACATAGTCACTCTATTGCCCAGAAAGATGAAGGCATTTCATTTAGGACATGATTATTAGAGGGCTCTTAGGAACCTTTCAATTGAAAAGCAATAAGATATTGTAAGGCAAAAAAATACTCTCCTTAGAAGGCAGTCATACTTTTCCAAGTCACTGATCATTCCACATGCCGCTACATCAGTCTTGAATTAGTTTCTGTATTTCTTCAAAAATTCTAAATGATTCAGGTTCCCACTAAATATTCCTGTCTTCACAAAAGTATAATTAATTTTGCATTGTAGCGTTTGTAGCTGCCTTGTGTATATTCCTGGTATACTTTGCTGGTAAGTTCTAACTTAGTTTCTATAATATATCTCAGTGATTATATTTAGTTATTTGTTCTAGAACTTGGGTGCAGTCTTTGAAATAGAAATAATTATAATAAATTATTTATATAAATTGAATTGCATCAAAAAATACTTGATATATACAAGAATCTTATTGATAAGTTACTAATAATAACAGAATTATATAAAAATTCCCCCCTAGCACTACTATTCAAAATTTAAAATATTTGCATTTAGGTGTATGTTCCAAGGAGATAAAAATACACACTGGTGGAAAATAATCTCACTGAGATTTGCATGTTTACTTTACATCACCATTTAGGCACAAATGAAAATCTGTAGCTGGTATCAAGATAAGTGGACAGCATTTATGTTTTTATGGTAGCTGACTGTAAGGAAACTGCAGGTATTCATGAAATGTGTGTGTCTTAACAGAACTGTTCGGTTTAACACTGGAATTACAAAACAAATAAAATCCACTATTCTTTGGTGAAGTTCTCTGGAACTATATCTCAAAGCAGAATTTTGGATGTACTTTCCGGAATTATGGTGAAAATATTTTTGGAAAGCATCATAAATGGATGTCCATCTGCAACTGTTTCACTATAAAGCTTTCATTGAGGCCCAACATTAAAACATTCTTATACAGATGTCCATTGGAAAAAAGACCTCCTTTCTGGTCGTGGCAACAGGAACACTCATCTTAGGAGTGCTAGGAAATGGATTCATCGGACTGGTGAACTGCATCAAGTGGGTCAAGACTGGGAAAGTTTCTTCAGCTGATTTCATCCTGACAGTTTAGCTCTGGCCAGAATCATTCAACTGTTGCTAACACTATTGGATTTCTTTATAGTTGGGCTAGCTCCACATCTATATGCTATTGGTAAACTAGCAAAGGTGATTACTATTCTTTGGGCACTAACTAACCACCTAACTATCTGGATTGCCACCTGCCTCAGCATGTTCTACTTCCTTAAGATAGCCAATTTCTCCCACTCCTTTTTCATGTGGCTGAAGTGGAGAGTCAACAGGGTGGTTCTTCTGCTTTTCCTGGAGTCTTTCTTCCTACTGTCTCTTAACCTCTCAATGCATGAAGCTATTACTGAATTGTTGTTGAATACTTACAGGGTACATGAAATCAATATGACTTTGCAGTAGAGGCAAATTAAATGCTCTATATCAAAGTCTTCTTCTTCTTAGTTTGACCTATGTTATCCCCTTTTCCCTGTCCCTGATCTCTTTGCTTCTTTTATTTCTGTCCTTGGTGAGACACACCAAGAATTTTCAGCTCAACCTGACGGGCTCAGGAGACTCAAGCACAGAGGCCCACAGAAGGGCCATGAAAATGGTGACAGCCTTCCTCGTCCTCTTCATCATTTTCATTATTTCTATTCTAACTGCATGCTGGATGTTCACTAAGTTACAGACATTTCAGGTCATGATGCTTGTCCTAGTGATTTCAGCTACCTTTCCCTCAGGCCACTCTTTTCTTATAATTTTTGGAAACAACAAGCTAAGACAGATCGCCTTGAGGCCAGTGTGGCACATAAATTCCCTGAGAAAAGTAAAACCTTTGCCTGGATAAACAGAATTTGAAATAGCCTTCTGCATTCTATTGGAAAATTTCTTAATAGAAAACCTTCAGCATTTCTTTATATCAGGTTTTGTTAAAGAGCACCTGCATTTCCTACAACATGCTTTAAGTAATTTATTTTCTTAAAGTGATATGATATAACATTTGACTAAAAGACATGTTTTAAGTGTATTAACATTTTTTGGAAACAGTACAATATTTTAGACGGAAGAAGTATGGTTATAAAAGTCTATAATGAAGTATTAATAAATGTATAAACAATACAATGCAATATGAGTAGATGTATATAGAATTACAGTCACTGAAAGGGAAAAAGTAACACAAATTTTTCAAACTAAAGAGAAGTTTGAAATTAGGATTGAAAAAGAATTGCAAAGGTTAAGTGTAATAATATGTTATATAAATATGAAAGTGTTAATATTAGTGTGATGCTTCTAATGTTGGAAAGGACTGAAATAATAGGAATTTTCATACTATATTTCTTGGATTATGCACTGGTAAAACAACTCTGTTCAAGAGTATGGCATTATGCATTTAAGGTGAAGGTGCATATCCTAAGCCCCTTAATTGTAGTTCTCCTTTTTATGCTAGAGAATTTTTCGTACATGTGTAACAGAATATATATGCAAAAAATGGGCATGTTCCTAGTCTTCTTAATAACTGAAACTGATGGGTCATGTAAATGCTCAAATTGAGGAGTCATATAAATGCTCATCTATAACAATGAAAGAGAAACACGCAAATTAACCATCACTCCGCCACTCTGCTACACCCACAAGCCACACCCACCAGCCAATCAGGAGCAAATATGCAAATTAACCCAACTAAGATGGCGGCGGCCACGGAGCTGGAGTGAGCGGGAGGCTTGGATTGCCCTTGGGCATGGAGAAAGCTAAGTTTCCCGCCTGCACTGGGCTCTTCTCAAGGCTACAAAGTTTCAATTATAGAAGATAAGTAAATCCCAGATACCTACTTCCAGTTGACTGTGGCTTCCACTCAAGGAGGCGCTGGGAGCCTGGGTTGCCAGGCTCCCAGCTAGACCTGGACTCCCTCTGCTTAAGGCTACAAAGTTTCAATTGGTTTGCCAGGGGGCGTGGCCAGCCTGAGAATGGCCCTTAGCCCCTCACCCAGGCTGGCCAGGCACCCCAACTGGACCCCACCCTGATCCAGAACACCCTTCACCAGGCCTCTATGATATATAATAAAAGGTAATATGCAATTGACCCTAATAGCAGAACAACTGGGAATGATTGGTCACTATGACACACACTGACCACCAGGGGGCAGATGCTCAATGCAGGAGCTTCCCCCTGGCGGTCAGTGCGCTCCCACAGGGGGAGCTCTGTTCAGCCACAAGCCAGGCTGAAGGTGGCGAGAGCCTCTCCCACCTTCTCAACAGTGCTAAGGATGTCTGACTGCAGCTTAGGCCTGCTCCCCACTGGCAAGTGGACATCCCCGGCAGGCTCCCGGGCTGCCAGAGGGATGTCTGACTACCAGTTTAGGCCTGATTGCCCAGGGAGTCGGCCTATGCCAGCAGGTGGACATCCCCCAAGGGGTTCCAGACTGTGAGAGGGCACAGGCTGGGCTGAGGGACCACCCCAAGTGCACAAATGTTTGTGCACCGGGCCTCTAGTTAGTTATAAAATGGACAAATAAATTATAGCAATAGAATACATCACAAATAGAATACAGCACAAAAATGAAAATGAACAAATTAGACCTATAAATTTCTTAGTTCCTTGATGGAGAAAAAAAGACAGAGACATAGAAAGGTAAATTTGTAAAAGCAAAATACATATTTAGTGTAGTGTTTGGGTATGTTTGTACATATATAGTGCAATTTCTGTAATAAAATGATTGAGATTAATGACAGTAGCTGGGCATGGAATAAGCAAACAAGAGAATTTTGCTTGGTAATGACACTTAAAACATGAAAGAAAGTTTATATATAGTATTTTAAATAGAAGTTATATGTATTCATTTGAAAACTCAATAACAGCAAAGTATTATTTGTTTGATTCACAGTGCCTTAATTTTATAATGCAGTAAAAATAGCAAATATATTAACAGAAATGTTTTTTTTTAAATCTAACTCGTGATGAAGTTTCAAGTGAAGTTGTTCTTTCAAGTTAGCCCTGATGCTGAGAATTATGTATCATAAGGCCATGGAATATATCAGTAATGTTCTTTCATTGCAGTGATTTCTGTTTCTTAGAAAACTAGGTGAAGTCACAACTATCAGTAAGAAATCTCCCATTTAGCTGCCTCCATCATCACATCATCATCACCATCATCATCCTGTTATCTTATTTAATGAGTTATATTTCAAATGTTTTTGCACAGAATTTGGGCAATGTGTAAGTTATTTCTTAATGATCATTCTATCTAATTATCTTAGTAATTAGCAAAGTTAAAATGAAGTGACTAACTTTAGAAATGGAATGTTCTTTTATTTTAAATGTATTACTTGATAAATTATTCATGGATGATCTTAAAATTATGGAATTAAGCTACAGAGACCCACTTCTAACATTAGAAGTAGAGTAAATGTAAAATGACTACTAAAAATAACTCATGAAATAGGATTGTGTCCGTTGAATTGATGCATTTAATTTTGGTGATTTGAAAAAATATACATATATATTTATGTTAAAGAAGTCTTTAATAGCCTGCAGGCCTATGGTACAGAACATATACCATATAAGACTCTTCACACAGTGTCTTCATACAGAATAATGATAATTTATTCCTTTTAGATGTGAATAACATCTTTTTAGTAGTGTTGGTAGCAAAAATATAAAATGATCCAAGTTCAAAATATGATTATTCCTTTTAGAAATGAATAACATCTTTTTAGTAGTGTTGCTGGTAAAAATATAAAATGATCCAAGTTCAAAATATGATGGCAAGACACAAAAGTGGTCAATAGTTTTGGTCTTTGTTGGAGAGGTACAGTCTGTATAGTTTAACAAAGTCTGGCTTTGAATCTTCATTTCAAAAGCATACTTCTCTTCTGCCATACTGATACTATCCCAGAGAGTAGAATCTACACCACCAACTTAAAAAGGGTATGGCTCACTGAAGAAAGTAGTAACTGATTTACATCAAATGTTAGGAAGGAAATCATTATCAAAGTATTTGAAATCACAAGAACTTTAAAAATTCAGTACTTTGTATTATGGTGCTGTAAAAGGAGAGTTCCTATCATTTGCAGCAGCATGGATGGAACTGGAGAACATAATGCTAAGTGAAATAAGCCAGTCAATGAAAGAAAAATACCACATGTCCTCACTCATCTATGGATAATAATAACCATTATAAACTGGTGAACAAAAATAGATACAGAGGCAGAGCAGCATCGAACAGACTATCAAATTACAGCAACAAGGACAGGAACATTGGGGGGAGGGGTAACAGATCAGCCAAGGGACTTTTATGCATGCATTTAAGCATAACCAATGGACACAAAAAACTGGGGGTAGGGGAGGCTGGGGGAAGGGCAGGGGAAAAAAGAGATATATGTACTAATCTTTGTAATACTTTATGTAATAAAAAAATGAGAAAAGATTTTTAAAAATTCAGTACTTTGAAATTTCACTTCTGAGGTATTGGTGCTTTTTGTACATAGTTGTTGGTAAAACAGATACATTCTATCATTCCAAGTCATACTTATAAATATGTTGCTTGGTGCTGAAAATAGATATGTCTTAGCACAAAATGGCAGCAATTACATTTGGTAAATATATTTGGTGAGATGCACCCTTTAGTGAGATGCAAAATAACGTTGAGAAGCCACCTTATTTTGTTTCTCTCCTCCCTTGTTGGGAACCATAAGAGATTGATTTATACAAAACTAACTTAAAAAGTTAGTAAAACCTTCTAGTCACCAGACCTGTGACCTACAGCCAGAGATAAGACATCTTTTGCCCTGAAGTAACGACTGCCCTTCTAGAGCCTGCTATAACCCGATAAGATATCTTCTGCCCTGAAGTAATGATTGCCCTTCCATAGTCTGCAG
>PVJC01027696.1:0-23097 GCA_004026665.1 Murina feae
ACGACTGTCAGCTGATTTCTCAACAGAAACTTTGCAGGCCAGAAGGGAGTGGCAAGAAATATTCAAAGTGATGAATAGCAAGAACCTACAGCCAAAATTACTTTACCCAGCAAAGCTATCGTTCAGAATTGAGGGTTGGATAAAGAGCTTCACAGACAAGAAAAAGCTAAAAGAGTTTATCACCACCCAACCAGTATTATATGAAATGCTGAAAGGTACCCTTTGAGAATGAGGAAGAAAAAAAAGGAAAGTAAAAATTATGAACAACAAATATATATCTGTCAACAAGTGAATCTAAGAATCAAGTGAATAAAAAATCTGATGAATAGAATAAACTGGTGAACAGAATAGAATCAGAGGCATAGAAATGGAGTGGACGGACAATTTTCGGGGGTTAAGGGTGTTGGGGGTGCATGAAGAGAATGGACAATAATTGTACACCTATGGATGAGGACAGTGGGGGAGCAAGGACAGAAGGTGGGGTGGGAACTGGGAGGAGGGGAGCTATGGGGGAAAAAAGAGGAACAACTGTAATAATCTGAACACTAAAGATAAATTAAAAAAAAAAAAAAGAGATCAGTTTAAATCTAGGGAACATAAATATTTTAATAGTAGAGGCCCAGTGCATAAGATTTGTGGACTTAGGGGGGTCCTTCAGCCCGGCCTGCGCCCTCTTGTAGTCCAAGAGTCCTTGGGGGATGTCCAACTGCTGGTTTAGGCCCGCTTCCCGTTCCCCAGGGGGAGCTAGCTGGCTTAAGCCAGCAATTGGACATCCTTAGTGCTGCTGTGGAGGAGGGAGAGGCTTCTGCCACTGCCACTGTGCTCGCCAGCTGTCAGCCTGGCTTCTGGGTTTCTGGCTGAGGAGCGCTCCTCCTGTGGGAGTGCACTGACCAGCAGGGGGCAGCTTCTGTGTTGAGCGCCTGCCTCTTGGTGTTCAGTGCGTGTCATAGCAACCAGTCATTGTGCCATTCAGTTGGTTTTTATATTACCCTTTTATTATATAGGATTATTATATAGGATGATAATTAAGAGACAAAAACCTTTATATCAGATTTAGAAATTAAATAGGTCACACTTTTGTGTTCCATTTTTAAAATCTTATTTTTGTGTTCTCCATACTTTCATTGTTAAAATATGCAAAGCTTCCTATATACTGGTATCCCTAACTTTGATTGCTGATTACATCTCTTTTACATGCTTATGTTATACACACACACATAACACATATGTGTACCTCTACCTCTGTATAATCTGTAAGGGCAAGAAGGATGTCTTCTTTTGTATACAACTATCTACTGTCTAGAATAGTGCCAGGCCCCTAGCAGGAATGTAACTAATGGCTGATGAATTAATACAGTTTTATTCATTTCTTTTAGAAAGAAACACTTAACTTTTGAAGTATTGAAAGATTAGCTATTAGAAGATCTATGTATTTATTTGCTTTAATGGAAAAAAATTTTTAGATTACAGCTCAATGATTTTAAAGGCTAGAAAGAGTCCTAGATACTTTTTAAAAATAACTTCTATTGCCTTTATTTTTCTATTAATAAAATTAGGTTACATATTCTCAAAAGGTTGGTATGAAGCAGAACTGGAATACATGCATGGATTCAGATGTCAAGTAAAATTATTATTACTGATCAAATTTCACAGGAAAACATACACTGCAGGAATGTTTTCTAAAATCCCCTGAAATGTCAGCTTTCTCTTAACTATGATAAATCCTCATTAAATTTTAGGGAGGAAGTAACAAACTATCTGAAGTACAGTTATATTAGAAGTAATTTTTATTTTGAAAAAAGCACATTCCTAATTACAGTATAAAAAGTACTAAAATGTACCAGTGAAGTTATTGAAAACAAAAAAAACACCCTTATCTATATCAGGCTATAAAAACCCTAAGCATTAAAAATCCTATTTAATGTTGGACTCAAACGGTAAAGTTAGGCCAAAAAAATTCATAAGTTTGTAAGTTTATTCTGAGAAAGCTAATGATAATAGGGCAGCCTCCAGCATCTAAAATTTCTCTGTGGATGAAATAATTTTTCAAATTTTATTCATTAAGAGTAAAATAACGACTATCCAAGTCACCACAGTTTTAAATTAGTGGGATAGTAATTCCACATAGGACAGACCACCTAGTCTGCTGACCAGTCAAGATTATCTAAAAGGGGATAATAAACAAAGGCAGAGTCAAAATGTTTATGTACATAAATTACTGACATAAAAGACATTTTTAAAATAAATAATGGGCCACATCCTAGAACTCAGAGTCAGAATTTTTAGGGATAAGAAGTACTTCTGATTTAAATAATCTAATCCCTTACTTAACATTATAATTCTTAATTTCCCTAAAAATATTAACTGGTTTGCAAAAGAGAAAGGAAGTACCTCATATAGAAGATATTCTGGATGGAGACCTGATTATGGTTGGATTAGGCAAATACTTTTCATGATGCCATGGAAGCATCAAGTTATTAGTTATAATACTAATTCTCAGTGTAGGCTTCTTGCAATGAGTTGAAGCTATTTAATGTATGTTCTTTAACTGTAAATAGTAAGCCACACCTACTTTACAGATGAGCACCTTGAAATTAACTTGGGACCTGGCATTTTAACCGAGTTTGTGTAGTATAATGGAATCTATTAATGAATATAACCATGAATGAAATTAATTTAATTCCTAATCCAGTTTCTAGAAAAATACTGAAAACAACCTAAAAAAACAGAAGTCATTGCAAAAGTTTATTCTGTGAATACAATACAACTTGGTTAAGTTTATGAACCAGTACTTTAATATAACCAAAAGAAATCTGATGAAAACCAAAATTCCACTTGCTTTCATTACTATGAAAATAATTTTGAAGAGTATCAGTACAAGTAGCCAGCAAATTATTTCAAGAGATATTTCTTAGGGAATAGTTTAGTGATATTTCCCAAATTTTATTTTCCTACGTCACTGCTAAAAATTTTGAAGGAAAAGGTTAAGAAAACCCAACAATACAAGAGAGATAATATTGGGGAAAATTATTTTGTGTGCATGTGTATGAACATACAAATAAAATATTCTTTAAAATGACATTTCTCTGACTATGGATTTCCTTTGTGAGATAAGGGGTCCTATTAATGTTTAATAGGGGCCCTATTAAACTGGTTCTGAATATTTAACTTTATGGCGAGAACTTAGTTCTATAGAAAACAAATATTTTTCTCATAACTTGATTTTCTTCACATATACTGAACTGAAATGTATCTAAAATTATATATCTATCTACTTCACACATCCATCCTTTTTTGCATATCCTGAATTTAGAATAATTTAACAATGATTTTGAGCAAAAGCCTCAAATTGAATGGAAAAAACTTCAGTTATTTCCTAATAGAATTTTTCATCCTCCAAAGAGACCTTTTTTCTCCTATAGAGTCAACTAACAGAGTTTCTCAAAGTATGGCTCCAGACACAGGCAAGTGTCATCATTAGCATCATGTGGAAACTGTTAGAAATAAAAATTCTTAGATTCCATCTACAAACTCACTAAGTCAGAAACAATGGCGATATGGACAAGCAATCTGTGTAAAGGTCGCCAGGTAATTTTGATGTAAGCTAAAATCTGAGGATCACTGACCTAACCTAATAACAATCAATTATCATTTTTCCATCTATGGGAAAAAAGTGATAAGCTGTAATAACAATTATTGAAATAGCAGCAACAAACTACCACAACTACTCTCATATATAAATACTCAATATTTGTCAAGCACTACATTTAGTGTAAATGTGTTTGTGTGTAATCTCATTTAAAGTTCATGATAATCTAGAGGCAAGCATTTCGATTTAAAAAGAAATTTGCACAAGGTGAAAGCATAAATAGCAGAAACAGGAGTTAAATTTAAATTCATGACAACAAAGACTATGGCTTTCTATTACACTATCACTTCTTAAAGAACAGGTAATATACACAATGTCTTATGTGCCATTTGTAATGAATATAATTATTCTAACACTAGGGGCCCGGTGCACAAAAATTTGTGCACTTGGTGGGGGTGGGGTCCCTCATCCTGGCCTGTGCCCTCTCACAGTTTGGCACCCTGGAATCCATTGGGGCACACAGCACACACAGAGGGCACGCCTTCATGCATGCTGTGTGCCCCGTTTGCACCGATTTCCAGGCCTCAGCCTTGGGGGCGGAGCTGGCTCGGTCCCTCCGCCCCCGAGGCTGCCCTGCCGCCTGAAATCTATCGCGGGGCACGGGCACACACGGAGGCTACGCAGGGCAGCCTGGGGGCCTGGGCTGGCTTGCTTCCCCAGCCCCCCGCTGCCACCATCGCTGGCCGGCCCTGCTCCTCCCGCCAGCAGCCACAGGCCGCCTGGCTCCTCCCCCGCCAGGTTACACCTTGGGCCAGGTTGTTCCTCCCCTCCTGGCTCCCCCAAGGCAGAGGTCTTCCATCTGTCTTGCGGGACCCCAGTGCCGCACACCACTTCTCCTGGGGCTGAGACCTCTGGCATCTTGGCTGGGCTAATTTGCATACAGCCACTCTGATTGGCTGGTGGGCGTGGCTTACCCGCCCCAGAGAAACGGTTAATTTCAATATTATGCTTTTATTGGTTAAGATAATTGAAAAGTTAGAACAAAGATCTATCTTTTGAAATCAAGATATGCATAAGTAGAATGGTTAAAATAGCTCAAACACAGTCTATTGTGGTATATGGACTTGGTCTGAGAAGTAATAACATTTATCATTGAGAAAACACTTAAAAATAATAATTTTTAAAAAATTTAATCCCTTGTATTTTTCAAGTTTTATATGAAATCTTGTAATGTAAAACGTTTTTCGTGATAAATATCTGGTAAGCACTTTACATTGTTTTTTTAAAATGTCTTACCTTTTTATCAGTTTAGTAAAGCTGACTCAAAAGAAGAAAAAAAGGCCCAAACAACTAAAAAAATCATCCAATGAACTGTCTTCTGTTTCAAAACTCTAAACATCTTTTCTTCAATGTGTGCAACTGTTTTAAAACAAGTTTCCTTTTAAATCGAACTGCTTGCCTCTAGATTATCATAAACTTTAAATGAGATTACATACCAACACATTTACACTAAATATAGTGCTTGGCAAATATATCTGTTTATATACCGGTTTATGGGAAATCTCAGACCTGTTTAATAACAAGTAACAATAATACAATACAGGACTGGCATTGCACAATAGTATCTTTATTTCCCAACTGAGTAGAAACAAAAATATTTCAAATGTCACCAAGGCTTTTAAAAGTTACAAAATGTATTACCAAGTTCAATCATCTTTCTAACTGTGAGTGAAATGAACTGTTTCTGGATACTCTTCTAGAGTTAAACCAAGCCGAGGAGGTGGAGACAAAAGACCAAATATCTGGCACATTACTAAAATAAATGCATTGGTACATACAAACAGGCAAGAGAGGTCACTTCTTTTTTAAGTCTAGATTTATACATTTACACGTGAACAAAATATATACCTTAGCGACTTTCCTCCAGTTAAGACAGTCAAAGAAGTAATATGTTCCCCTCTCATATGTATTGGTTTTCATTGTTGGCTCCATGCCTGGTGCCCTGGTAATCCATACTCGTTCTTCTTTGTGGTATCTCCAATCACGGTTAAAACTTCAATTTTTAAGAGAAAAAGACAATTAATTTTTTCCTGTGGCTCACATTTTTAAAAGTTTTCTCAGAAAATTATTACACATAAAATATATAAATAAGAATGCTTCTTTGTCCTGACTTTGTTATTATGCACAACCCTAGTGAAATAAATGCAGAAAAATAATTTAATTTTTCCAAAACCCAAATCTTTACTTAACTGAAGAAACTTTTAATGAAAACAAAATGAGATTTAAAAACTTTTGAGTGATGTGGTAAAATCTTAGGCAGACCAAATAAAGACCGATTGTGTTCCAGAAACTTTACTTTTTTGTTCTTCTTAATATTCAATAGAATTTGAAATATCTATTAAAACAAACAAAAATGCCAACTACTTGAATTATTTTGTATGGAACTAAATACAATGTCTATTTGAGTTAACTATTTAAATTCACATAAAACCTCCACGTAAACAAATACCTTCCTATCTATAGCATGAGGTAATTTTTAGATATATGATATGAGACAACACAGCCAGAGATGGATGGATGAATGAATTTATTTACTTATAACTTAAAAGAAACAGTTACCAATTCCTATCTTACAAAAAATGTGAAAAGAACATGAGAAAAAAACAAATTCTCAGCTGAGAAATAAAAACCAATTTATTATCAACACATAAGTTTTACAGTTAAGTATCTAATCAAAGCCATTTGTAGAAATATTATAAGGAATGTTATAAAATACGTAAATCTGTAAAAATGTCTCCTAATCATAACATCAGAATATTTTAGTAACTCACTGTAAACATGATTAGAATGACTAATATGTTACCAACTGTACATGAGAAACAACACAAACTTTTTATTTGTAGGACATCAGGTAAAAACAGAAATGCTCAGAAAAAAACATATCCATGGACCAACTTCTTAACAGTAATCTAAGTTGGTCTTTATCTTTTCAATATTTCAAAACACACAAGATATATGTACCGTGAATTGCCCACATAATATTTAACAGATGTTTATTAAATGATGAAATTCACTGTCACTAACAGACGTGGCTCCACAAGGAGTCAGATGAACCACAATTATGAGTCATAGCTTATAAAAATTAGATTCACCAAATCCATGATCCAAGCTGATTCTGTCTTCAGGCTTCTTAGAAACTTAGGGTTAAGTTTAAAAATCTTTTCATGTACACAGTGATTATGAAGCCATAGTAATCTAAGGTTTCAACCTAAATTAACTTTATTTTACTAAATGTAAAAATAAATTTCTTGACAGAGAAATATTTTCACTTTAAAAACAAGACAAAAACTACAGCCATCATTTTTTTAAAAAGCAGATTTAAAATAAATAAAATCCACTATAATGCAAAAATGTATAAAAAATATTTTGAACATACAGCTCTACTGCAGCTAGAAGTTGTAATACATCTCCTCCATTCATGTAATAGAGATAGAAAAGAAGGTCTTCTCCATATCGGCCAAGTTTTATTGCGGCCAGCTGGAAAAGAGAAATACATTATTCTCAAACGTAAAACAAGTCTGAAAATTCTAACATAAAACTGCTACCACTAAAGTAAAAACAGAAACTCTTCTCTTTATAGCAGATAACTGCTATTACATGATTACATAAGTAGCTATAATTCTAAAGGACCGTTTCATCATTTAGGGTAGCTTATTATTTAAGTAACTAAAGTTATTTAACAATTACTTCTGGTACGAAAAGAGAAAAATAAAAACTTCCAATTGAGTTCAAATGCTAAATGTCTTACTTAAGGGATTTATTAGTTATCCAATGTGGGAATAATAGTGAAACATTGTGCTCGGAGATTCAAAAGTTATATTCAAGACCTAATTTATTCCTTACTAATATACCATTTCAAGTAATTTAATGTCTCTAAACTTCAATTATAAAATGTAGAAAACAAAATCTTACCAGGGTTACTAAGAATGAAAATGAAATTAACTAAGTGACTGTATGTGAACAAGCCTTGTATGTCTGACAGACTCACAGGAAATGTTATTGAATCTACATTTGACAATGACTCCGCCACAAGTCAGTTAGTTATGTATATTTAGCAAATCATGGATGTTAAGTACAAAAATAATGCAGAAATTGCTTTTGTTGTTGTTTAATGAATGTATGACTGCTTTACATGTCCCTCTAGAAAACAGAAACAAATTAATTGCCTATCAAACTACAAAATGTGAGTTCAATAGTCTCAAATTCTGACATTAATATAAATCTTAAATGCTCACCAAAACAAAAATACTTTTATCTTTTTACTTAATCCTGTATCTAAATATTTACTTAACCGTTACACATTCTCTGAATGTAATTTCTCTCTCCATTCAGGCAGCAGTCCCAAATGTGTCATGTCATCCTAAGTTAGTAAATTGGCATTGAGAAGTGGTCTAGATCCTTTAGGTATTGGGAGCAAAAGAGTCCTATATTGGAGGAGGCAGCAAGCCACACAATCCAAAAATAGAAAAAGATATTGATCTCCACTTTATACTTATCTTCTACCTAACTCAAGAATTAAGACATTGTGAGAAATATACCTCTTTACTTGCCTCAATATCAATATCAATTTGGCTACACAACTACATGGTACAGATGCAGAATACTGTCATTTATATTAGCCATTATACACATATGAATAACACAAATATGTAATTTTAATATATCCTTTCACAAGGCCAAAATTCAGACACCATTTCTAATAAAAATAAACCCTTAGTTCTTTTCCCTAAAGTAAGTGTTTACCACTTTCTTTCTTTGACTAGGGACAAAAAAAAAGAAAAAAAGTTAAAGCTGCAATCTGTTAACAGTTACTTTATAAATAGAATTTTAGGTAATTCAAAAATAGAAAAAAAAATTACAGAAAAAAGCCAAAAGTCATGAACAGTTTTTAAATATATTATAGTTCTATTAAAAACATTGTATCTATACTATAAGAAAATCTAACGGATAAGGATATAAAATCTAAAAAAAGATTTTATATATACAGATTGGCAAAAGTGGTTTACAGTTGCACTGTAACATTCTTATGAGTTAATAAAGCAAATGTAATAATTATAACCTGCATGTCTTCTTTTGTATGAACATCAGAAGGAATCTATTAAATATTTCAAGTTAGTTTATTCCCATCAATTATAGTTATAGTTGTACAGTGTTACTGATAACTATAAACCAATATTTTATGTCCTAAAATTGTTTTGTTGAAAAGTATTTTAAAAATGTAACCCAGAACCTCATCAAAACATTAAGATTACAAACCAAAATAGAAATAAAATTGTTACTGATAGCTGAATAAACATGTGAAATCATACCTGAGCCCATTGCTAATTATTTCAAAGTACTATGCTATCTGAACTGAAAAGCAGTGCCTGAGTACATATAAATTCATGCTGAGTAGAATAATAAACTACACTCACCTTATCCCTAATGTGTATGTTCGTTAAGTACTCAGATGGAACATGGAAGTCTAGATAATAAAATAAAAAAAGCCTTATTAACTGATTGTCAGTTATAAATATATATTTTAAAGGTCTTAACACAAATACAATCTCCTACCTATGTCTTGAGGTCGACAAGGTGAAGATGCCCAGGGTGATGCAAATTTGGGGTAGAGATTTCTGAATAAAGGAGGGGAAAAAAAACACTCTGAAGTCCAGGGTAGAAAAAAGGATTTCTAATTTTAGTTCAGGAAATCAGGAAAAACAGTAACTTCAAAAACATTAACTTTTTCTTTCTAAATTCCTTTCTTGGGTTTATTATGACTTATATATAGCAGGAAACTGAAACCCGGTTATATATATACAAGGGTTGGCAAAAGTAGGTTTACAGTTGCATTGTGACATTTTTTTGAGTCAATAAAGCTACTGTAATAATCATAACCTGCATGCCTTTTTCCATATGAACAGCTGTACATATAGATATCTATGCCTATGCTTAGAATTCATTAATACTATGCCCCAAGCAAAATTACTTCCCCATTTTTATGGTCCAAAAAAAAATTCAATAATTATTAAAAGCAAAAATTCAAGTTCATCAAATATTTATTGAATGCTTATTATATGCCTGGAACTGTTACAGGTGCTTGAAGTACATCAACAAACAAAACAAAGATCACTGACAAAATGAAACTTACTTTTTGGTTCAGGATGGTGAATTGGAGGGAGGCAGACAAAAACTATTTACATAATAAGTAATATTCCCCATTAGTGGAGGGGCAGAGAGAGGAGATTAGTTATATAATTAAAGATAGGTATCAGGTTAGGTAACATTTAAAAGGTCAGATATGAACAAAGACTTGAAGAATTTAAGGAATTAACCACTATTTATCTGCTAGTGGTTCCTAGTCTGAGGAAACTGCTGGAACCACTAAGGCAGAGATGTAACTGACATGTCTGAGGTATAGCAAGAAGGCCAGTGAAGCTGGGGCAGAATGAACAAAGGGAGAAGCTACTGGAGAGAGACAGAAATCTGGCCTATAGATATTAGAAGCCTGTAAATATTTTGGGTTTTTAATCGTAAGGAAACTATAAATCCTTACTGGGTATATAACAGAGGATTAACTTACTTACTTCAAGAAAAACACAGCTCCTGGCTGCTGTGTAAAGAACAGATTGTGAGGGGCAAAGGAAGAAGGAGAAATAATAACCAGTGATTAGCTAATGGAGTGATCCAGGCAAGAGGGGATGGTGATTCAAAAGAAGATGGTAGCAGTTAAACTAGTGAGAAGCAATGCAGCAGTGCTTCTACTATGTATGTCAAATGTTGCTAACAGGTCAAAAAAGGGTAAGTTCCTGAAAGCGACCAATGAATTTATTAACATACTGGTCATTTGATGACCTTGACAAGAATAGTTTTAGTGTAGCAGGAACAAAATATTAACAGAGAATAGAAGAAGACAAGTGGGATTTACAGAGATGGCTCTTCTGAAGAATTTTACTTCAAAGGAGAATATAAAAATGGGGAGCATTAGATCAAGAAGTCCTTTTAATATGAAAGTAATAACATATTTGTATGCCGACAGAAATAACCCAACAAAGTACAAAAAATTAGAAAAGAATGGATCAACTGTAACAACAGTGTGCAAGATAAAGGGAGTGCGATGGCAATAAATAGTTAGATTTGGTTGGAGGACTATGCTGACATTATCTTCTGATTGCTTCCATCTTTCTTAAAAAAGTAGAGATAAAAAAAACAAGGCCATCACCTGAGAGTAAGGACAGGGGTTTGAATAGGCAAATATAAAATAGTTGCATAGGAGAGTAAAAGAATAAATGAACTAGGCATGCCAGTTATGCTTATGGTTGGCAGAATTAAGGTCCTACTTTTCCTGTTCCTGGCTGTACACTTACAATGAAACCAGGCAGTAAAGTTGTAAATTTCTCTCCCGTCAGGCTCCGTAGCACAGGTCAAAAATAGAATAGGCGGAGATATAACCTGGGTTATAGTTTTTTTGCCACGCAAGTATGACACAGCAGGAGAGGAACAAAGCAGTCAAGAGTATATGTAGATGAGTATATGACTGACCATAGAGTTTAACTGGGTAAGAAGGAAGAGAGTTCACTGCAGGGAGAGACAGGGATGTTTCACAACAACAATAAGGTAAAAGAATGGATTGAAGGTCCCAACAGAATCAAATGATTACAGGAGCCAACACTACAGGGAAAGAGATAGAAGGTAAGAAGTGGCATGGGAGCACAGACTTAATTACAGAGAAACTAAAGTTACTAGTAATGGCAAGCCCAAAAGGGTGAGAAAAGAGGCAAGCAGGGAAGTACAGTAGAGGGGTAAGATTTCTGGAGGAGAGAAATTCAAGGAGCCGAGATGTCAGGATTTAGAAAGATCATATATGTGTTTAAACAGCCAAATTATAAGAGGAGTAATATTGTGAAATGACAGATACAGAAGATAATATGAGAGGGAATGACCCATGATTCAACAGATAACAGTAACTATTAGTGGCAGCAGGTGATACAATTTGATGATATGCAGGGAGGTCTTATGTACAAATGCGGAAGGAAAAAAAACTTACTCAGGAGAGTTTAGATTGAGGCCTAATGTTGTCAAGTCACTTCCTAATGCAAGATGTACCATTCCTGGGTCTGTCTCTGCTGCCCTGATAAATGTTAACAGGCCAATCATTCCAAATTGGTCCGTCACCATCCCTTGAGGAATGTTAGTAACCCGACCTGAATAAGAAGAACATAGCCATTTTTATCTTTGCTGAAAAAGTAAAAGAAAAAAAGAATTCTATAATACCACTGACATATTTTATGGAGTCCCACCATCAGGTAACACCTGGATCCCTTTTTTCTGCTGGTTATTATTTTGTGTTGTTGAACTTTTATCTCCAGGGAATTTGGGTCCATCTGTACTTGAAGTTGTCTTGCCAGATGTATTCAAATTCTAACATGAAAAAAAAATTAGACGTAACATTAATTTTTGTTAAATATAAACATTTCAAATTCACATTTCTATTCATTCTTTATTATATTTAATTTGGTAGTAAATTATTACCTGTGTTCCAAGTTCTACATTAAATTTTTTTGTTTCTACAACTGTTCCATAGTATTCAGATAAATTCTGTATTATACGCACTTGAACATTTAAAGGACAAGGAATATATGAAAAATATTATCTCAGATTTTCAGTCACAAAGTATATTAACTATCATCTTAGGACTTCATGCTTCGGGATACACTTGAAATTACAACTCTTCAATACTTTTATTTAGAAGAGAAACTAAATACCTAAATATCACCATAAAAACCTCTAAGGTATGTCAGAACATATGCACTTTTAAAATTCGTATTTATTTTAATTCTTACCCAATATTCTTCTTTATTAAAATTTTAATATACAAACTTCCATCACACAAAAAAAGCTATTTTTAGTGAAATGTGGAAGAAATAAACAATTCGTTAAGTCAGAAAGAGGAAGCTGAGTTGGCTGAATCAACACAGGAATAAAAATGTGTATAAAGATTCTTCAAGGAGAAAACTTACTCAAGAAAAACACAGCTCCTTAGAAGGCTATAATATCAAACTTCATGGGATCCAGCTGACAGGGACTACAATAAAAGTCTAAATTAACTCTGAGAAGTTCAACAGAAATTTGCAAACCTATATGAAATAGGAAAAAAATAGGCTATCTTCTAAGTTATAAAGAGTTTCCACATTCTTCAGAAGTTAGATTATTACGAATATTCAAGATGAACAATTTTATAATAGTATTTAGTAAGTCCTTAATATAGTCTATAGTCTATAAAACTGTTAATATAAGAGAAATCTGAAGGGAAAACACTACATCACTGACATACATAATTCTCAGTTACTTACAGATTTACTGTCATCATTACTTGATGTTGGATCTTTATAGCTGGAACCAGGTAATGCTGGAAAGTCTTCGTTGTGTATTGAGAAGTCCTGGGATTGCTCATTTGCTGGTTTTGTTACCATTCCAACTATGTAATGAAAATAATCCAGAGAATTGCAATTGATATTTATGATATTTTGCTAAAAATTATAAAACGTTAACTTTCCTCATAATATACCAAAAATATTTTTATTTTGCTCTGAAAACATACTTCAAAAAAATTAGTATTCAGAATAACAATAAAGAACTATATTTTTATATATTGATTAATAACTCAATATACAAAATAATGCAAGGGAATTAAGTGTTTAAGACATAATTTGATATTGATAATAACCATTAATATTTTTTGTTTAAAAGTTTGCTTTATTTAAATATTTGACTAGATATTATAAATACCAGTTGTCAAATACAAATGAACAAAATAAATTTTAAGAGAACATGTCAGTATTCTACTTGAAAGTGACTTACAGAGTGAGCAAATTGCAATCAATTATTAAACAACTCCGTATTATTTCAGATTTTCTTGGACTCCATGTAATAGATGTAAAACATGCAAGAACTGGGAAGTAATCCTCCCACTATACTTGGCATTAGTCAGGCCCTTATTGGAGACAATATCCAGTTTGGGGCGCCACAGTTCAAGAACGATATGGAGAAACTAGAGTTGGTCCAAGGAGAGCAACGGGAATGACTAAAGGGATGAAAAAGTGGACCTATGAGGAAAGGTTAAAAACATTAGAGTCTGAACTGAGAATCAAGTAGCTAGGTACTCAAATTCCAGATCATTTTTTGTTATTTTGGAAGACTGATTTGGAAACTTCAGAATATGAACAATAAGTTTTTCCCATCTTCATGTATTATTCGTATTCATATTCTGAAAGGCATGGAAATCCTACTAGGTTGAAAATGGGGAAAAAACAGTTGTAAGAATGATGAACTGATCCCTCTAAGTTCATTGTTTTCTGCTACTGGTCTCTATCAGGTTCTGCCAAAAAGAAACAATTATGTGCAAAGAATAAAAAGAATACGGCTACACTGCAGCTACATAATTTTCATGTCTAAATTGTTACTGCACATGTTTCTACAACTGTCCTATAATATACAAATAAATCTTATATTATATACATTTGAACATTTAAAGGTCAAGGAATATCGGGAAAATATTTAGCATCTATTAGACAAACTTCTTATTAGAGACAGTAAAATGGGTATTTTAATGGTGACGGAGAGTCTACATAAACTATACATGACCCATGAGCTGTGGTTCTCAACAGGAGGCAATTTTTTTCTCCCACACATTTGTCAATTATGGAGACATCTGTGGTTGTCACAATGGGGGAAGGGTGAGAGGTAAGAGGTGATACTGGCATCCAGCAGGCAGAGGCCAGGGATGTTGCCAAATATCCTAAAATGTACAAGACAGCTCTTCATTTACAAGGTATTATCTGACCCAAATGTCAATAGTGTGGAGGTTAAAAAACTCGTTTTAAAAAAATTTACTGTATGGTCAGTCATTATTAATCACTAATAATGTATTCTTTTTATAAATGTGTGACAAATTAATAAAAGGCAGATCACAAAATCATTAAGGTGTATCATCGCAGAACTGCCAGAAGAAAATAACTTCTGAATACCAATGAGGACTTATTTTGGTGTTTCTATACAAACTAAATTTTCCCATTTAACCTTTGCTATGATGGTATTCTGGGAGGAAAATGCACTTTGGGTATATCAACTCCAACAAATTATACTACTCTGATAAGAAAACATACACACACGTATACCAGCATGTGTATATGTATGTGCAATGGAAAGTTTCCATTGGCTATCATTGAAAAGCTTAATTACCATAAGGAGCTCTTCCAGCCAAGGGGTTTATTAATGGAGTTGGATTACCACTTCCTTCCCTTCTGTTTCGGTCTGCTAGTGCTGGAAAATCTGAAAGGTCCAATCCTGTCACATTTTCACTTCCATCTAAATAATAAGAAGGAATACCAGTTATTGATTCAACCAACATTTTGAAGATATTATTAGAGGCCAACCATAATATAATTTGAAATAACAGTGCCTTCTTCCTATATAATGCACAACACTGTACTAGGTATATGCAGGTGCACAATAAATATTTATGGATTGATTTCATGGACAAAATAATTTCATGGACAATTCAGCAAAGCAAAATATAACTAACATAACAAAAATTTTAAATCTTAGAGACTTAAGGTAAAGAATAAACAATAAGGTGTACATTGTATTTCCCCAGTGAAAGATGATACTCTAAAGTTATAGCTTTTTAGCTAGCAAGAGAGAGATTATTGTGATATAACTGCTCTTTTCATTATATCCAAAAGCAGAGCTTATATCTGAAATGCTTGGAGCTTCAATTACATACAAGTGTGAGAATAACAGTGCCTCCTGCAAATGGCCAGAATCACATGTGAAGGGAAGCAGTGGAAACAGAAACCGTAAGGACTTCTTTCCTGTGATCTATTGGTCTCATCACAGACATATATATATGCATGTGTGTGAGTGCATGTGCGCTTGATTTGGGGAAATAAGCAGGGTAGCATAAGTAGGGTGTAAGTAGGGTTCCCATGTCTGCTGATTAGGAAGCATGGGAATATGATACAAAGACCCAAAGTTTTTTACCTATTACACAGTAGGCGCTCAATAAATATATGTTAAATAAACTTTATTTTTGTTCATTTAAATTTTTTATAAACTCAGCTTGCTTCCTTTTAAAAATTAAAATTTATCCCAACATTTACACTTTGCCTATTTTAATCATCCCCTTGTTTTCTTAACTTCTATTATTCTATAATTCTTACAATCTTGTATTCCTAATTTTTAAAGAACTTAATTTCTACCTTAGTTTTAGCCTGCAATGTAGCTTTTCTTTCACCCAGCGTTTTATGACCATTCTCACTTTATTTTACCTTCTTTCCAGTTAATTTTAATTTTTCTCCAAGTTTCATAATTAGAAAATTCTCAGGAAAAAACCACTTTACCTCAAGGTAATTTCTAAAACAAAAATACACTCTCTTAACATTTCAAGTTAGGTGGCAATTTAAAATTATGAAGGGTAAAAGATAAAATCATTCATACCCATTGACTTTTTTAAAAACTGAAGTTGATGAATTTTAAGTTTTAATAAGAAACTATATGAATAAAATATAAATAAACAATTTACACAGATTCAATCTATACAGTAATCTCTCTTTAATTATTTGATTACAAGTTAACTATGTATTAATTTTTAATACACATATTCAGGTCCTCTAAGATGAAATTAAATTGCCATGTTATTTGAGAATAGTTTTTACTTAAAAATAGTTAATTAACCCCCAAATTTATATTTTTAGGGCTTTAGTAACAATTTTCCTATCATGAAATATTCATAGTTAAAACTGAATTTTAAAAATAATTCTAAAATTTACAGACATGTATAAAACCATAATTCAGAATATAAGATGGCATTGTCAGACAGTTACTTTATGGTGCATTTAAAATGTTTCTGCCTTAAACTATGAGATGCACCTTAATTTCAGAGATATTAAAAAATGTACATTTTAGAAACCATGGGATATGGTACTTTATATAATTTTAACATCTTGAACACAAATTGATAACTTTAAAAGTCTCATTTGTTCAACCCCATGCTGCTAAAGAGATAACTTTACAAATCAAAGTCCATAGCCACAGATGACATTTTATTACTAAATCTCTCAAGCTTCCACATATGCTCCATTTAATTGATCATTCTTTCACCTACTTTTACATACATTTCTCTCTCAACAATCATATTTATTTTGGCTCCTATGACCATAACAATATCCTTTATTTCCTTTCTCAGGAGGCAAGGGGGGATGAGGGTGAAACCTGTAGCAGGATTAGCAACAAAGCTTCCTATTTGGTCTGAAGCAGATGCTAAAAGAAATAAATCACCAGACTGCAAGAATTCTCTACTGTCAATATCAGAGTTGGTTTTCCATGTAATGAATTTTGAATTTTACACATAAAATTTCTAAGGGTTAAAAGGCCAAAATCAGTATTAAAACTGTTAAGAAAAACTTATAAGTGGCTCATATAATGTTAAAGATTTCTTCATTCTGGGTCTCACTGGCTAGAACGCCATACCACCCAACCTAGTTTAGACTATGGTGACAGGACTGAGGATAGGAAAAGTTCTTGAAGCAAAAAAGATTCGAAGGCATATTTAAAGACTTAGTTAATGTTTAGGTTCCTCTAGGTATTAAGGAAATAATACTGAAGTTATAAAACTATGCTATTACCATGCCAAGTGAAAAAATATATTTAAATATCTCTCAACTGTTCACTGAATTAAGTCCTATTCCTGTCAAATTCTCACTAAATTAAATTCTATCAATTTAACACAAAAAATCCTGTAATATTTTAAGACCAGTATGTTTAATTGCTTTATATTTCAAAGATCTACCATATGTTTATAGGGTACTATCTCCAGAATAAGCTTACCTGTTCCATTAAAAATGTTACTTGATAAGGAGTTATTCATTCCAAATGCCTGATTCCTGTTCATTCCAAATCCAGACATACTGGGTACATAGAAAATAATTTTAGATATACAGTAAGAACACTAACTTTCAGATGAAGATAAACAAAAGTGTATACTTTTGGTCTCCTCATATAAAACAACAATATGTTTTAAAACAAATACTAACTTTGTTTTCCTGAGTTTAATTCTTTAATTTTATTTTAAAATCTCCCTAAGACCTTCCATGAACAACAGAGAACCAAACATCTTACACAGATGACTTAAAAAACAAAAAATTTACAAGTCTTGAAGAAAACAAAGATTAAGGGTACCATTTAGTCTTCTTGGAGAGCCAGCTTACTCGATTTACTGGCAGAACTAACCTCAAAACTATGCCGTTTAGTGTAGGACTATTGTGCCTGAATACTTTTCTTCCACTACTGGTAAAGTGTGCTATGGCTATTGTCCATTAAAAGATCTTTTTTCATACAGTCTTTCTTCCTCAACTAGAATATATACTCCTCATAAACCGAGTCCACGTCATATTCACCTGTGCATCCTCTGCCCTTAAGTGTCAGGAGGAAATAATAGGCACTCAAACATTTAGTTCACCTGAAGTAAATGATGCTTTTCTTTAAATGAATTCAGTGTTCTAAAACACATCATTCTTATTTAAATATAGTTTATCTTTCAGATACTTAAAAAATATATATCTTCCTGTAGCCCCTTCAATTTTAAAAATTAATGAACAATTGATGCTTGGTAAATAGTTACAAGTGCCTTCTTTTTTTTTTTTTTTGCACAAGCCTAAACATGGAAAAACAAAAGCAAAAAAATAAGACTCAAAGCAAGGCCAGAAGTAATTAAGAATTTCAAAAGGAATTAATGCCAATTCTACAATGATAGTAAGAATTTTTAAAATAAAAAAGTCTAATAAAAGACAGTGTATCCGTGTTCTTAGTAGAGTTAAACTGAAGATAAAAGGTGTCTTGTTTTTTTGACTATATCAAAAAAACTAACTATGACCAAACAGTATTTTCATAAAATATGCAGCTGTGCAACAACAATACTTCAGAGAAGAGTAGGAAAGCCTATAGAAATGCTGGTTTAATAGCATGTTAGAATTGCTGATATAGGTACCTTCAAACACTGAGTAAGTGCTAATAGATGAAAACATTCTATAATAAATATAACTCATCAATAGTAATAAGCGGAGTTTTAGAGATCCAAAGTATCGACAGTTTATAAACAAATTATTTTTAAAGACAATAAAAATGTGAAAAAATATGGAAAGGCAAAAATTTAAATATACATTCAATGCACAATACTGTAAGAATGGGGAAAGATGTGATAAAGCTCAAGAAGTATTACATATTAGGAAGCTATCAAGGAGATGAGAATTTTGATAACTCTTTACAAATAATAACTTAAAATTAAAAAAGCAGTATGATTATGAAAGAAATGCTCTTAAGTCTAAGAATTGAAGTTTATGAGATGAAGATTAAAAAGAAAATGCCCTAATAACCTATTTTAATTCAGATTTTGCAAGTACTAGATAAAAGAAAGTGAAATAACTGGGTATGATGATACCAACTAGACCAAGGTCCTCTTTTTCCCTGGAGTCCCCCATTTAAAAAATATTGGCAAACTTAAATGTTATCTTCGCAAGAAAGCCTTACATTGTAGATAAAGGCATGAAAAGGTGTAAGAGTTCATCTTTTTGTTCTAAATCCCAGGACATGACAATTTTCAAATACTATAGACATAGATGGAGAAAGCCTTTGTTCAGAAAGTCTCCAAAGTACGAAACTGAATTTCAGTTGAAAAGGTATTAACCAAAGCCTAAGTGAAGAAAGGCAGTAATAGTCAAATATGTCCTATTCACAAGTCTAAAATTCTTAATGACCAGCCTCACTTAATAGAGGAAAAACATACCAACAAAAATCGGCCTGATGGCAACCTAAAAACAATCCTTCTAAGAGCAACAATAAAAAGCTGTAATGTGCTTTCTAAAATAAAACTAATTTTCAAAAGAATGTGTTTTGAATTTGGAGAGGTTAAAATTGTGATGTGTAACAGAAAGAGAATCTCTGGTCATAAATATATGATGAAACACTTATGAGACAGAAGCCACGACTCAAGAACAGAATGCTGAATATGAAAAGGCAAATTTGAAAAAACCCAGAAAGACAATTATACACAGTATCAATAAACATCTTACCTGTTCACAGTAAAAGGCTGTCGAGAAGGCTGCTGCTTTGGCATACATATAATGCTTGGCGAGCTTCTGTTGGGGCTACCTAACCCTGAACTGCTCATGCTATTTGTCCTGCTAGGAATTCCAATGCCCTGACCAACCTGGGAGTGGTTCATCATATTCCTAGGATTCATAGGCAAAATACCCCTGAAAAAGAAGTCCATTATACTAAATAAACTCTCTATAATTACTCATTAAAATTCTCTGTAAATAATCAATTGACCTAATCCTAAAACTTCAAATATACTTTCAAATTGCATTGCTAATTTTTATTAATTTCTTCTGTCCAGCCATTCTACTCTTAAAAAGAATAAAAAGCCAAAGTAAATATAAACACAAGGGCAAATTACAGTGGAACTAATATACGGTGATACCTAAGATGAGAGAACTATTACTGTGACTATAACATAAAATAATACAAATGTATTGCACATATATATTAGAATTTCATTCCAAATGTATGTCATCCTACTTTCGTCATACTAATATGCATCATCTATGTAATCTGTTTTGTTTTATTCTCACTAGAGGCAATGGATGTGTGGTGAGGGAGCAATAGTCAGAATTATCTAAGGAGTGATTTTAAATTCCATATCCTCCTTTAAGGAAGAGAGCTAGCTTTTGAAAAAGCCCCCCTGGTGGTAATTAACCCTTAATACCCACCAGCTGACAAGTATAGTATGCTAGCTGCAGGATAAAACATCTTACACTAAACTTATCAATTTGCAATGAAATAAAATCAGCAGAGGGTATCAATTTTCTTTTCCTCAGTAAAAGGCACTGAATCACTTAGTTACCTTATGAAAAACTGAAAGCTTGCTTACTCTACGAAGATACATTTTGAGAAATATGCTGGTCCACCAATAAATACCTGCTTGGAGATGGAGGCGTGTGAAGTGACATTGTTGGTACCCCTGTTGTTGGCGTGACGTGGCTCGGTAACTGAGTGCCTTGTGATAAGCTGCGATTTAACTGAGGGGTATTGTTGCTCATCCCCCTCATTGGAAGGCCTAGTGCACCTATTAAAAAAATTCAGAAGAAGGAAATTCATTGCCATCAGGAATGAAATTGTTATCCATCTTCTGGAGTTGGTAATTTAAAACATTAAAAAATTATCTAACATGTAATATAATATGCAAATTTTAAATGAATATATTCAATTCACTCCAAATGGACTCTGATTTTAACAAAAATAATGTCCTAGTCTGAAAATTAGTATTATAAATGGATATTGCGTTCATATTTCTATTTTACAATATGCTATGTCTGTCAATGACAAATTAGATGATTGATGTTCAATAAAAACAATTTATACAAATGCTTTTTCAAAAATTTTCAATCGTGTTTTAAATAATTGAAGTAAACAGACATTTAACCTCGCTTCGCTGAAGTAACTTTTTATATGATCCTTTTAAAATGCATTTCAGAAAGTCTTTTTACCACTATTTATACATACATATTTCTCAATATTATAGTCTACAAACCCAACATAAAATGTAAGCAACTGATTAAACTCAATCTGACATAGCTACAAGAAAGCTTTTAAATATATATTTTTAAATTTCAAAGTAGCCCAGCCAGCGTGGCTCAGTGGTTGAGCATCGACCTATGAACTAGGAGGTCATGGTTCAATTCCCGGGTAGGGCACATGCCTGGGTTATACAGCTCAATCTCCAGTGTGGAGTGTGCAGGAGGTGGCCGATCAATGATTCTCTCATCATTGATGTTTCCCTCTCCCCCTCTCTCTCCCTCTCCCTTCCTCTCTGAAATCAATAAAAATATTATTTTAAAAATAAAAAATAAATTTCAAAGTATGATCACCTATTTATCTAGTAGCACTCCTGGGGGGCCAGATGTAAAGATAAATGCGTTCCAATAGGTGTATTTTTGAAGACTACTGAGGGTTTAATATTCAGATGTAAAACATTAAAAAATAAATGGGATAAGCTTTTTAGAAAAATGTATGACATAATTCCTACCTTTTATTAATATAAAATACAAATTATTATTTTCTTAATGACTCAGAATAATTATTATGGGTACCTAATGTGCTAGATGTTTATTCCCCCCCCCTTTATCTCTCAAAGTAAGAAAGTTCAGCTCTAACTTGTCATCATATCTGCCTATGAATATATGACCCATTGCCTCCATTTTCCTGACTCACACTTTTTCATGCGTTCTGTTTCTGTCTACATGGAATGGCACATCAGTCAACCAAACTTATTCTAACTAGAGGTTAAATAAAAGTGATAAGAGGGAGGGAGTGAGTGCTAACGAATAAGTAGATGACAATTGCTAGAGATTTAAAGTGACCCTCCCCCCCTTTTGGTCTAATTTTGTGTCAAAAACTGCAACAACCTGCATATTTTGAAACTATGACCTCAAAAAAAAATTTGAAAATATATTCTGAATGTTTCCTTCAAATATCTTTGTAAAATTTACCTTTAGGTATAACTATGTACCACCTTCTAATCTAAGGATACCAGTGGATTATTAAGATTTCCCTTGAATCTACCAGTCTCAGTACTCAGCCTAGTTTGCTTCTCAACTGAATGAAGCCAATATATACAACTTAATATAATGACTATAGTCTATGTGTACTCTTTTCAGTCATGTTCCATGAAGACCTAAGCTTGGTTCTGCATTTCTTTAAGTCACATGAAGAGAACTGGCCTAGATTACATGTTGATTTAGTTACTATGTGTCTGATCACTGTAAGTTTTGTGATGAGCATACCACTACCTGCAGCCACTTTCTCTGAATCTGGGACAAGATAAGGAAGAACAAAATATTAAAAATCAACCTATATAAGTATATAAAATATCTTCAGAAGAAATCAGTCTTTTCCTTTTTTCAAGCACATAGTTTTCTCCTAGGCCCACTAAATGCTCTCTGAAATGAACCACCAAGTGATAATTTTCATATTACTCACTAAACATTTACTGTACCAGCTGGGGATATAGCAGTGAACAAGACAGAGAAAAAGGGCTCCTATCCTCAGGGAGCTTACATCCTTCTCCCCAAATATGTTGTCCAAAAGTCAGCTACAGCTGTAAATTTTTCAAAGGAATGTTTTTCTCAGTGACTAACCAACAAGAAATATTATACAACTAGGGGCCCGGTGCACAAAAATTTGTGCACTCGGGGTGGAGGGAGTCCCTCAGCCCGGCCTGTGCCCTCTCACAGTCTGGGACCCCTCAGTGGATGTCCTATGATGGCCCCAGTCTGCCAGGCGCCTTTTGTGTGTGTGTGTGTGTGTGTGTGTGTGTGTGGCCACTGGGGACCTGCCCCCAGCCGCATCTGAGG
>PVJC01027697.1:0-23097 GCA_004026665.1 Murina feae
ACAAACTACTGAAGTGTACTTATTTATTTGATGTTATTTGTTGTCAGTATATAAGCCTGTTTCAGGAATACGGGCATTTTTCTGGACAATAACCTGTATTAGAGATTTACAAATCTGCAGTTCTTTGTGGAATCATGTCAATGTGAACCAATGGTAAGTACTTAGGATGGAATAAATACGAGTTTTATTGACTCAAGGTGCTTTGCCCCAGCTGTCAGACACAGACCAGACTCCTTAGCTATTCTTCACCCTGAATTCATAAAGAATAGCATTCCCACAGGACAATTTTAATTGGAAGCATATTTTACCCCTATAATGCAAACTCAAGGTCACAACAGGTAACCTGAAAGATTGTTCTACCATATGTTATCCCTAGAAAATATATTCCTCAAATATCATGATACACAAGGGGCGAAGATTACATAAGTCTTGAGATAAACTTCCCATCCCGTCAGTTTACTATAACTGAGTGGTTGGGTTTCAAATGAAGGCAACATGCAATTTAGATTCTAGTATATACAAAGAAAATGAAAATTATGTTCTCCACCTGTCTGAGTGCCTGTTACTTTTATGCTAAGTTTTACAGTGTGCTTCAAGATATCCAAGGATAAACATAATATATGGTCATGCATTTTAGAAACCAGCAAATATAAGGCTTTTTATTACAATAAAGTTAAATGTATAGTATTATTTACTTTTGTAGATAGGCTTTAAAAGAAGTCTATTAGTAACATAATTTAAGTTCTCATAAGAAATGAGAGAAATATTAACAAAAGGTATTCTCTACATTAAGACCTATAAGCATGTTTGAAATATTTTTGAATGTTGTTGTATAATTTATTAATTTTTAAATTTCATGAGGAAATTAAAACATTTTAAGCCTTCAAAATTATAAGCTTCAAGATATTTTTTCAATTTTTTATTTTTATTTTTTGAATAGATTTTTATTGATGTCGGAGAGGAAGGGAGAGAGGGAGAGAGCTAGAAACATCAATGATGAGAGAGAATTAGCTATTGGCTGCCTCTTGCATTCCCCCTACTGGGGATTGAGCCTGCAACCCCGGGCATATGTCCTGATAAGGAATCAAATCCTGACCTCCTGGTTGGTAGGTTGATGTTCAACCACTGAGCCACACCAGCTGGGTGAGTTTTCAATTCTTGTTAAGATATTCCTAAATTCATTCTGTATAATTGTCCAAGCATTAATTGTTATCATCAAGACTAATGACAATAATTATTACATAGTGTGAATTAATCATAATATGTCTTAGTGAGCTTGAGCTGCTATACAAAGTACCATAGACTGGATGACTTGTAAACAACAGAAATTTATTTCTCACAGTTCTGGAGACTGAAAGTGCCCAATCAGAGTACCAGCATGGTTGGAATCAGGCGAGACCCTCTCCCGGGTTGCAGACTACTGGCTTCTTGTGGTAGCCTCACAGGTAAAAAGAAACCTAGAGAACTCTCTGAGTTCTCTCTTATAAGGACACTAATCCCACTGATGAGGGCTCCACACTAAAGACATTAACTCACTTCCCAAGGCCACCTCACCTCCTAACTTCATCGGGGGCTAGGATGCCAACATACAAATGAATTTTGAGGGGGTTACAACCATTCAGCCCATCATGTAATACTAAAGTTGAAGTAATACTTGCCTACTGCTTTTCTATCAAATTGCAGGATACCAAACAAAAAAAGTGCAAACAGGATATGCCTCCAAAATGCTTTAATGCTGCCTTAATTGAAATTAATTTGCACAGATATTTGTGTAATTATATATTTAAGTCATTCCCACTTGACTTCCAGCTCCAGGAGGATAGGTCCTTCATCCGTCACATTTTGGGGCCATCATAATGAACATGATAATGAATCAACATTCATTACATTAATGATCTTGCCCTCATTAAAGAAATCACACTGGAGAATAACAATGGGAAAGCAAGAGCAGTTGTGGATGCCAAGATAAATGGCAACCAGAAAACTGTAAACCTGCCTATTTAATAACCAAGAATGACTGTAAAGTAGAAAACCACTGTGGTCAGTGATTCCTTAATTAGGGGGCCCATGACTTAATTACCACGTTCTATGTTCATAAATAAAGTATGGCATCTTAAAAAATACAAAGGCATTTAACGAATTTGACTTGACTTCTTCCTTTGGTTCTTCTCTCTCATACATATAACTTAACTAGGTGTATACAATTTTTGTATTTCAGAAATCTGATTTGACTTCTTTCAGCTCTCCCAGTTGACTCCTTATTTTGTTGGTTTTCTGGACACCTACTGATACCCGCCCCTGGTCTTCAGGCTAATGAGCTCCTAGTGAGAGCAGATCACTAGGTCATTTGCAGCTACTTTGGCCATTGGCAGTTGGTTCCTCAAAGTTAGAAGGAAACTTGCTATCAAAGTGAATTTTTTCTTAACACTGGAGTGGTAATGAGACTCTTCCAGTTTCTAATTGGATTCTTTTATCTAAGCTTTCATCTCTCTCCCTACCCTACAATAAACAGGATTAAAAACTACTGGGTTGCAGGCAGAAAAATTCCCATCCCAACTCAGTCCCTTACCAACTGTGTAACCTAGTAAGAATTTCTTAATCTCTCTAAACTCATTATTGTTCTTCTATGAGACAAAAAACCTAGCACATACCAAATAGGACTTTGGTGAGTATTAAATATGTGCCTTTGAGGAATGTTGCGCTCAGAGTGATTACTTAAACAAATGCTGTCTGTTTTCATAGACTGCATTGCTATCCCCAAATATGCCCTGGACCCCTCTGGAGGAAAAGCATACTTCCCTGCCTCACTGACTAGGCAGCCATAGGACTTGTTTTGACCAATGGAATATAATTAGAAATGACTTATGTTGCTCCTAAATGGAAGTTTTAAGACCCAACATGTACTTTGTCTAAATCTTTAATTCCCCTCTGCTAATATTCCAGAGAAAAGCTGCTTTGTCTGCCTGGGCATTCTGGGGAAGGCAACAGAGCAGGGTTAGAGCTTACCTGTAGTGAACTTACATGAGCAACAAAAGACTTAGTTACTCTAATCCACTGACATTTTGTAATTGCTCCTTACTACAGAATAACTCTGCCTACCCTGTTTGATACAATACTACTAGTATTATAAATAAGGTAGATAGATATTGGAAATATAAATATTACGGAAATGTAAGCTCAAGGATACTTTCTAAAGTTTAGATGCAAATAAAACTCCCGAGTCTTCTAGTAGCCACATCATAAAGGTGAACACGGTGAGGCACTAGATTCAGTGTCTGTTACAAATCCATGACTAAGAGGAATAAAACTACTTCTATGTCAGAAATCTTAACGGTGTCTCGTGGACCTTAGCAAAAGGGATTGTATTTGACCAGCATCTGGAATCCACTAGGGGGAAACTGATTTGGAGTTTTTGTCTCTTGACTGGCCTGTTGCAATTGTAATTTGCAAAACAACAATGAGATAAAAACAGCAATCAGACCTATCCAAAGGCCAAATTCAACAGGACTACAAAAGCATTGTCTTATGTAGGTGGTTTTATATTTAGAGAACTTCCTGTTATATTAGGTACTCTCTTGCCTTCTAATTGCAGTAAAAGGCAGAAAATATAGGAAATGGAAAGACAGGAAAGGAGGGTTTGTGATAATGTCGATAGCACCATGTTCTTTTCCCCCTTTCTCACTTTTTCTCATCTCCTTATTTCTTTTATTATTTCCCTTGTCCTTATTTCCTCTTTCCTCTTTATTAACTCCAGCTCTTAGTTGAACCATTGTGTATGCAATAGGAACATAGTGGAAAATTTTAAGCCAACAAAATTTTTGTTTTGTTTTGTTTTTCTTGAATCATGATTCTCCATAGCTCCCAAACCAGTGAAGCAATGGTATTCATTACTCCTGAGGAAGACTGGGACCAGCCTTAGAACAAAGAAGTCATTGTTGAATTTAAGCTTAAAATGTAGCGTTTTCAAGCCCCTAAAGAAACAACAGCACCAAAAGCCAGAGTCTGTATAGAGACAGCAGTGTTTCTAAATTCTAAAAAGACTCCCTTGTACTTATCATGATCCAGCTCTGGTGGACTCAAATCATAAAGCTGTACTAAAAGTTACAGAGTAAAAAGTGTGGAGGATTTGCAGCAAAAAAGTCCACACTGGTTAGGAGCTCCAACCTTGGAGAGATGGAGGAAAGACAAAGGCAGAGGCAGGATGTTTAACTCTGGCATCCTGTCCCAATGCCTTCCCAATCATACATCCCCTGGTCCCTGAGGTTTTGGGACGAGGGCAAAAATGAGGGATAACACACCCATAGAAGTTTGCAAAAAAAATCCCAGTACACAGGGCTTTACTTCTTTAGTCTCAGCATAACTGAGCATTGCTCAGACCGCCAAATCAGCATGCCAGTGGAACTCTGGCAGGAAGGAAGCCATGACTGAAGGAAGGATTTGAAATTAGCTTCAACAAAATACTGCATAACATAGCAATGCAGAGTGCCTGGCCTGACCAGCAGACCTCAAGTGATGGATCAATGATTACTCTGACACAATGTTTGCTGTGAAAGGGAGGGCTAAGGGACTGCCTAGCTAACGGAACCAGACAGCCTTGATTGCCTGCCTTGTTAGGCTTTTATTATAACAGGAGTTTGAGATAAAGTTTAACTTTTAGATATAATTAGTAGGTAAGTATTCTGGGAGGATACAGGTATCTGTAGTATCTGTTAAGCAAGGACATCCAAAGATTAAGCATAAGAATTCCAATAAACACCCAGGGGTCTGCACCTGCATAGACTTGTCTGGAAAGTAATAATTAGGGGGCTCCGCCTTTGGCACTCCCCCAAGTCAGAATTTTGATAAACAGGGTGTGCTGCCTTCAGCACTTCCCTTTCTGGCATGTCTTTCTTACAAACTTTCTAGCCAAGTGTCCCGTGCTTCCCAACAGTAGAGGAAGTATCCGACTATTTCCTGCAGGTAGGCTGAGACCCTCTCTAGAGGGACAGAAAAGACTCAGCCTTAGAATAAAAAAAAGCCACCACATACTGAAGGCTCAAAACTAGAAACCATGGCAAAGAGCCATGGTACCGAAAGTATCAGGGTGGACCAAGCCCTGTTCAGAACTCTGCTATAGCATGATCAGAGAGACCAGTCACTCCACAGCAGAGACCAGCAGAGATGCCTGTGTATCTGCATTGACTCCTGAATTTTCCTCATCTCCCATATCTTTTATAGCAATAAGCCTCCTTGGTTTTACCTTCAGTTTTATATTCCAAATAAGATTCTGTTTCATATCTCCCCTAAATCAATCCTTACCTCATACAGAGTCATCTCCCCCCCCCCACCCCATACAGAGTCAGTCTCTTAATGGTTTTCCTGCCTCAATTTTTGCCCACTTTCAAACTTTTTTTCCAAACAGCAGCCAAATTCTTCTAGAACTTAAGTTACGTCATTCTCTCTTTGAAAACATTTGAAGGATGCCCATTGCAATCAGAATAAAATGCAATTCCTTACCCTGTGCCCTCCTGCTTCCTTCTTTGACCTCACCTTCTGCCACTCTTACTCTTTCTCTTCACTCTATTCCAAACCCTTAAGTTCCTGTTATGTGAACATATAAAGCTCAGTCTCATCTCAAAGATTTTACACTTGTTCTTTTTCTTCTTTCTGCAGATAATGGCTTTCCACCATATGGAAAAATCTACCCCATCTCAACTTTTAGTTCTCAACTCAAACACAGGAAGTTCTTACTTAACATCTTCTATAGACTCTTGGAAACTGGGACTTGAAGGAAAATGACATACAACAAAACTGGTTTTCCCGTAGGCTAATTGATATAAACAAGTGTTAAGTTCCTACAGTATATTTCTGGTCACAAAAGCATCACCAAACTTCTAAATAAAGACCCCCCAAAACTTCTAATATTAAACATTGAAAACCATGTGAACTATACATACATCGAAGAACGGGTAAGATCATTATTTTCCAACCAGTTTATTTCAGTTCAGGGTCACAGGGCACCAGTGCCTGTCCCGGCAGCTCAGGGCACAAAGCTAGACCTACCCTGGATAGGAGACCCTTCCATTGCAGGGCCACTCACACACACCCCACACTCACTCAGACTGTGACAATGTAACCAGTTTAATTCACCTCACATGCGCATCTTTGATATGAGGGAGGAAACTGGAATCCCAGAGAAAGCTTAGGCAGTCATGGGGAGAACATGCAAATTCCACAGACAGCGGCCCCAGCCAGGAATCTATTTTTTTTCCTTCTCATTAACATTATTACAAAGCAACATTGAACTAAAACCTAGGTTATTCAAAGATCTGCTGTAGTACTACCCCCTTATCAATGATAGACTTTTCATGACCTTATCAAAAAGTATTTGTTGACTGATGAACTAAGAGAAGGCATTAATATAAATAGAACTAAATTTTACTTTGATGTTTCATTGTCATCATGCTGACACCTTAAAAGATGAGGAATATACATATTTTATTTTGTGAGGTATTTCCCTTGAAATGCATTTGTAAAAGAGAATGAGAAATGGAATGACTGTAAAGTGATTGATCTAAATGTTTCCTTGGGGGTGGTGTCCCTTTATACCTTGGTAGTACCCCCCCCCCTTTTTTTTGCCTGTTGCTTACTGATTTCATGTTTCTTGAGTTTGTTTCTATCCTGTCCTTCATGAAAACAGAAAACAATTTAATGGATTAAAAAGGTGGGAGGAAAGAAGAAAAGATTTTTTTAAAAAAGGATTAATACCCATAATGACAGTTACAATATTTGTAAGACAATCAGATGAATGTGTAGAGATAGATGTTTTTATTGCCTGGTTGTGTGTTGGAAATAAGAAGTAATGCAATGGATAGAATAAGACATATGATTTGTACAGTAAACAATCCTCATATGTTTCAAGATTGCTGCCAGTAATGCTAGGGATTTCCGGTTCTACTCACTCCCCATCATTGTTTGCCGCCCACCTCCCTTCCATGGAGGTTCAATACAAACATGCAAGTGCAAAATACATCTTTGTGTTCCAGTCAACCATTTCATGCTGTGAAACCCCTTAAAACTTATCTACAAGCTCTTCCTCTTTTATTGAACTGTTAGGGATTTTGCTTTCTTGTTATATATTGTTAAACTGTAATAGTTTAGCCCAATTTCTCATTATTTACAGACTAACTTTGATTAAATAATTCAAAGAGAATGGAGTGTCTGTGAAGCTTGCTCTTAACAGACATCTACTACTTCTGAATTCCCTCTTTATGGGAATCGTTTCCTATTGTATCTCGCCTTTTGCATTACCCTCTTGTCCTAGATAGTACACTGATTTGGCACCAGAGACCTCTGATATGTTTTTTCATTGCTACCTAAGAAACATTTATTCCTTCAATTTTTCTAGAGCTTCTAAGGCAGAGGCACCTAGGCAATAGATGAGTCCCCTAAGAGCGCCTCCCGGTGGATTGCAGTTCCCAGACAAGAGGAGAAATGCAGGCAGTGATTCCTCTATCACTCAGTGCATCCTGCAACTTGACTATTAATAGGAAACCTTGCCTTTTCCTCTCCCCATGAACAGATGATCTCCATGTTCCTGGGAAAAGTTTCCCTGGGAGGTAAGTGTTCTTGCTGACACAAAGCAACCGATATTGTTCTCTCCTAGACAGATTTTGTTCATTAATACATAGATAATAGTGACCTTGCCTTGAATTGTTAGAGCTTAAGCACCTGGATAGGCTGAGAAATATCTTTTGAGGTTTGGGCTACTTTGCTCCAAATAGCCAAATGAAAAGTAGAACTTAAAGTCAATTTGATCTGTATTTTTTCTAGGCCTATCCACCATTTAATTGATAAAGAAGATAATCTGGACTTTCATAGCAGAAACTGTTGGCTGCTGCAAAAGAGACCCAAGAGCCCTCTCCCGTTTTTTCCATGTAATAGAAAATCTGATTTTATTTGGGAATCTACTCTTCTCCCAGGTGATTCAGGATCAAATCCTCTTTAACCCCATTAAAAAAAAAATCTATCCATGGAAAACAAAATAGAGTATTTATGTTAAAGAGTATTAAACCATGCATCCAAAGCAAAATTTGGGCTTACGAATGAAGATTTTACTTGAAAGATCACTGTTTTATATTTATAGTTGTGTTTTTACCTAGGCATAAAATATTCAGAAAACTATTTTATCTAATTATGTTCCAATTGCCTCAGGTATATATTTTTATTACATGATAACATCAAATGATCCATCACACTCAAAATGTAGTTATACATTTTTTCAGAATCATTAACATAGTTATACGAACCAAATGAAAAATTCCACTTCTTATGAAGTTTTATGACTTGACTATATTAAATGATAATTTGCCTAACAAAAACTTTAAACTGCTGCGTTCTAAAGGTATGCTTTCCTTCCCTTTGTAGAACCAAGATAACACCCACCTGTGTTACAAAGCCCTGATTAAGAATACATTTATTGCCACAGGTTTGTCTGTGGAGAAGGTTTTAGAAACATTCTTGGTACCATCCTCAGCTTGGGGGTGCAACCAGTGTGGCCTGAACAGACACTAAAATCTCAGAGGCACTTAGGAGACAACCCAGAGAACTCAACTAGAATAAATCACTGCAGCCCAGATGGTTTCATCTCAGAATTCAAAAAGAAGTAAATTGTGAGACAAGCCGCCATGGCAGACAAGGACCCCTAGAGAATTGTAGTGCGCCCAGCACACATGCTCACTCACCCTGCCTCTGAAACAATAGTGCCATCATTTTGACCATCAATCCCTTAGATCTTATTCTTTGGTTGTAGAGCTCACAATTTTAATTGTTCTCACAAAATAAAAAGAAGAAATCTTTCACTTACTCTTTTAGTTGTTTGTATTCGTTTCACCGCAGGTGGCAATGGAAGGGATGCGCATTTCAGAACTCTCCAGGGGAATTTAAAAGCAGGAGCAGACTTAATCCAGCTCTGGAGGAACTAGAGACTATCTTCCCAGCAGCCCTTTTTATTCACCTCGCTGAGTTCCAGCTGGTACCACTCTGCTGACTCCTGGTGCCCAGGAACACCTGCGGGAGGTCACGGACAGAATCCTGGGGAAAAGGCAGTGGGTAAATAGGCAGAAGCAGCCAGCAGCACAAACATTTATTACAGGACTAGCCAGACTTCCCTGGAAGGAATTCGATTGATGGTTGGATTGTTCTGAGGAAAGTCTATGATCTGGACACCCTTCATCCAGCCGTTTCCCCCCAGACGACCCTCAGGTGGTAAACTCACTTTCTCATCTGGGGAGAAAGAGCTGGAAGATGCTAGAAAACTCTAAATTCAGTGTGGTAGCACAGATCACACCATATTTTCCAGTGGACTAATAGCAACTCCACACGGATATCCACCTGGTGTCAGTCCAAACCTGAAACAATGGTCAGTTTATGCAAATTAGGATAAACCACTAGTTATCCAGGCCAGCCAGTGTGCCTCAGCTGTTGAGCGTGGACCTATAAACTAGGAGGTTAGGGTTAGATTCCTGATCAGGGCACATGCCCATGTTGCGAACATGATCCCCAGATGGCAGATCAATGATTCTCTCTCATCATTGCTGTTTCTGTCTCTTTCTCTCTCTCTCTCTCATCCTCTCTGAAATCAATAAAAATATATTTTAAAAAATAAAGAAACTCCGAGTTATCCAAAATGGGTGACTCTAAGAATGTTGGACTGAGGGAGTCTTTCTACAGGTGTGGGTAGTTGTAGGAAAACAAGAGGTAATCCACAAATGGAGGCTGGTAACAGCTGAGCCATTAAGACGACCAGCCCTGAAGGGAAGACTGGGAGCTGTTTACTGCGATCCAGGAGAGTTTCACTGGAGAAGGCCGCTCTCAGAAACAGTGCCATTCTGCGGAGAAACCCCAGCCCCAGGCGGGCCCTCCTGGAGGGACTGAGGGGAGTAAACCCCCATCTCCTGCCATTTCTCACCATTGGCTGAACCCACTGGAAGCCAGGGGACAAGGGAGCCTATATTTCAGATAGGTCAGCCTCCTGGCTTGTGTGAGAAGTAGATACAGGTGGGAAGGATCTGAAGATAATGGCATGCTGCCCGTTCGCATTCCAACTTCATCTCCCTCCCGTCTGGGCCAGTCGCCTAAATAGCACCATGTGGGTCACCTCGTGCCATAAATCAGAAGCCCGCTCTTCATCTCTGCGGCTGCCGTGGTCTCTACAACACAATTTCTCTGCAAACATGTAATCCCAAGTCCCCGTCCTTTCTGTTTACCATACATTTATGTTCATTCCATACTCCTATCACCACTAGTTCTTGTCACAAGACTCTACTGTCATTCCTCCCACCTTTTCTTAGCAGCCTCTATCGTTTTCAGAAGTTATTTTTTACTTCTTTGTTTTTTGAATCTCCAAGAGGACCCTGCTCAGTACTCTATCGCCAGCACCTAGTACAGTGGCTGGCACATACAGTGGCTAAATAAATGTGTCGAACACATGAATTACAGCATGCGCCCACTACACATTGGCTAAACATTACAGTCCATTTGTCGGCATTCTCCTCACCATCAGTTTTGTCATCTTTGGTCCGTTGCTTCCATGTCTGCCAGCACGCCTTTTCTCATTCATAAATCTGATGATGTCAGGTCCTTGTTTAAAATGTTTTTTGGCATACGGGTGAAGCAACCCATTCATTGAGCTGTTTTTATTGAACATACCCTATGTGTACAGGCATGGAAATCAGAGATGAGCCAACAGATTCAGAGTGCTTACAAATCGCAGCGAGGGGTAGTAAGTAATGTACGTTACAGATAGCGCTGAGCTAGGACACCTGGACTTTGGGTGGGGAACGGCTGTTAGAAAAGGGCTCCCAGAGGACAGAACAGTGAGAGGTGCGAGCCGAGTCCTGAGGAGTTCACAAACCAGATTTAGAATGTCCCAACTCTTTAGCATCATGTTTAAGAACCTCTACTGTCTCAGTTGTGATGCATGTCTTATATTTTATGTTTTATGTCCCATATTATTAATTCTTTTCCACTGAATTTTAGAGTGGAAGGGAGGGAGGGAGGAGGAGGAGGAGGAGGAGGGGGAGGAGGGGGAGTAGGGAGAGAGAGAGAGGGAGAGAGAGAAAGACACATCGATTTGTTGTCCCTTGCACTCACCTCAACCTGGGCCTAGGATCAAACCTGCTTCCCCTTTGGCTGGAGGGCCAACACTCTAACCACTGGACACCCCGGCTGGGCTTTCCCATGTTATTTTAATGGGCACTCCTTGCTCCAGAGACAGCTGCCTATTTAGAATTCTCTAAATACTTCCTGCTGATTCCTGTTTCTGCAGTTCTGCTCACTCTTGCTAGCCGAGGAGACAAGATTGTTTTTAAGGGAGTCCTCCTCCTTCATGCTCTGTCCTTCCCTTCTCTGCTCAGTGCAAACCTAGTTCTAAAAGCAACTTGATTTCTTCCCTCAGCTTCCCAGAGAAGAGTTCACGTTTTCCCAGGTGTTAGCAAACCAAATTAAATGTCAGTTTTGGAGATGGAAATGCCCACGTTCTCTTCACGTTCACTTAGCGTGTTAACAGCCACTGGAATGTGGAGGACGCCTTGAGGGAGATGTGTAACTCACCAAGTTATTCCTTCCTGTTTTAAAGCTAAAGGACGGCTTTGTTAATTACTCTGAGTAAGCATGGCCAAACGTTAACTTCAAATGTAATTTAATGTAGATAATTGGATCTGAAGTGTAGTGAACAGCGATGGATGACATCAAACAGATAGAAAATGTTTGACCTTTAATTGTAAATACAGAATGTTACTAAGCATTTGTATGCATGGGTTATTGAATATCTGTGCCTCTGTTGATAAAAAAAACATACAATACCTCATTTATTCTTATCAATGGATCCAAATATAATTGCAGTTTGAAAGCATATATGTATCGAAAGCTTAATAAACATCTTTTCCATAATTTTTTTATCACAATTATACTCTGATGTCAAACCAAGCCAAAAGTCACAATTTGGAAACAATAAAGTAACAAGTATCATGTTACTTTGTTATTGCAGAAGTTCATAATTAGCATAGAAAAAATTAAATTCATAAGTAAATAAAAGATATTATTGTTAAGATGCACAGATGTTTCAACCAATTAGCTGCTTTACAGCTTTATGAATAAAAAATACAGACACAAGCTAAAAAGTAAAGTTCAACAGTATTAAATTTTAAAAAACCAAAGATACCACTTCCAATTTTTAAAACTAGTCCTCTAAATAAATATGCTTAGGAATTTAAAGTCAATGCTAATAATTTATCTAATTTGTAAAAGATATACAAATAAAAACATACTAGGTATTTTGTTAGCATTTTTCTTCAGGCAAGTTAATGGGAATTTTTTAAATTGATCAGAAAAAAACCCTGCTAACCATGTCCTATTATGACGTAGCTAATTACCATTTTATGGATTCAAATTTTATCATGCAATAATTCATTTAGACTGTAATTTAAGATAACACTTTTTGCCTTCAAGAGCAATTCTGTAATTCTGTCTTGGTCTCATAAAAGATACCACTATTTATTTATAGTTAATAACTTATAAAGAAAAAATAAATCGAACACATGTCATATTATTATACCTTACATTATTATCCTTAATGATACAATATCATTAAATCCTTCTTAACATTTTCTTATTGATGACGAACAGGATTTTCTGTTGGCTGGCCAGAAAGACTTGCTTGAAAGGAAGTGATTGTTAATGATCCAAGATTCTTAATGAACCATGAGTCCTCCGGGTGTTTGGCTTGGTGATGGATCTCTGATTTGAGTTGATATTCTGAAGGTTCTACATAAAAATAAAAGCAAAAGTTAACAGCCAATTTAAGGATTTAAAAAATGTATGTGTGCTTGTATTTTTGGGAGGATTCTGTTCCTGGAGGGAAAAATGAATCAACTTCCTGAATGTAAAGACCCAATAGTAGAAGGTTCTATGGTCTTTCTAAGAGGTGTCATGCACTGAACTATGATTTCCAAGTAATCATTTGCAAAAAGAAAAAGAGTCATTTCTTTTCTCAAATATTTGTGTTTTAAATTATTTGGTTCTCTGCAAATTTCTTTGAAGACTTAGGGCTGTTTTAATTTAGCATAACATGAAACAAATGCAAAAAATGTTAATCTGTGCTGTGGAAAGGTGTTTCATGGACGAGATGTGACTACCAGGTGAGTGGCACTCAGCCTTCTTTCACTGAGAAAGCCTTATTTATCAGGTTTGGTTGTTAATGATGCTTTATTTTACTTTATTCTTTCTTTTTATGATGGCTTTTACTTTTATCATTTCCTTAATCCAGAGTGTAGACCTTGCAGATTACAGATAAGAATCAATTTTAAATTGTACGGAAAATAATTTGTCATTAAATGTGATATACTTAACAATATGAATGATTTGCTTAAAATGATAAACATAAACAAATACAGAAACAGAACAGCTTTGAACAGACTATCATCCTACAGCTGGAAGGCTGGGGATGGTTGGGGGGGAATTAAGAGATCAACTGAAGGACCTGCATGCATGCATAGGAGCATAATCAATGGACACAAGAAACTGGGGGTTAGGGAGGAGGGGGGGAAGGGAAAGGGGGAAAAAATGGAGATCTATCATTTGATGTAATACCTATCTATCATTTGTTGTAATACTTTAAGCAATAAAAAAAAATACACATTGGAGTACATTAAGATTTTTGCCTATAACATTTTACTGCCATTGTCATGCAGTAAAGGGATATGCCTATTTATGTAGGCAAGAAAAGAGGTAAAGTTACAGCTGATACACAGGGAGTTTTAAATGGCTGTCACCTTATTTATCTGTGGCACAACAGTACAACAGTAATCTGTGAAAACGCATGGGCCTGTGTGGCAGATGTGAACTTGATACGTTATATGTGAGGCTAAAAAGTAAAGATGGAGAACCATTGAAGTAAGACTTTTTCTAGAGAGCCGTCTGTGCTTCTCTGCAACAATATGTCTGTGATGGACTACCTAGGCAGGCCCGGGGTCTGAACAGTGCTCTCAAACATTTTAAACCACATAAAGAAAAGTTGAATAAATTCCAAATTCTATTTTCCCCTTGAAACTGACTCTAATTATTTGGCCTTTAAACTTACCTTGGAATCCAAGAAATATATTCTCATACAAATATGACTTTTAAGGCACTGGAGGAAAGCAGTCTGTTTTGGTACTGGTATTAAGCATCGAATTAAATGTTTAGAGAAGGTGGATTAATTAGGTGGATATGGTGAGCTGGCATTGCTGTGAAAAATAAATATTGAATGGCCATCGGGAAAGCTTACACTCTTCATGTGCCTGACCCTTGGTATTGCCACATTGCTTCCCACTTTCATTTTATCTGCCATTATGTGAAGCACTAGGACTCTGAGGCTTCTGGAGGAACAATATGTGTACACACAAGACATAGTTCACTCTGTCTTCCCTTCTGAGTGTCATGAGATGAGAGATGCCCATTGTCTCGCTACTTGCTGGTCCTAATTTTACTGATGCATGTATTATGTTTGTTTACACACACACACACACACATAAAATTTCTTCATTAACATTTATGATATTCAAATTATATGCAATGATAAACATAGGTATATGAATTAGCAAATCGACACCAACAATATTTAAATATGAGGTTATTTTTTAATTAAAGTAAGCAACTGCACACCACTCTATATTTATTTGTGAGTGGTCAATAAATGGAAGATTTTAAAACCCTAGACATTTAGAAATCCAGAGACAGCTGTGACTCTAATCTTCCATCTCACATACCTCCTGAATCATTACTGCACTTGAGCAACAAAGGCAGCCAAGAAAAAGGATTTGGAAAGAGTGAATGAAAATGTCAGGCTGAAGTAATGTCTTCCTAATGGTACCCTGTGAGGTCTACAATTATACAGGCCTGGATGCTTGCATATTAACACATGAATAAAATGCATTAGCGTGTCAGAAATGTGACCGAAGAGCACACCTTTAGGTAAATGTAAACTGTGTGAAATACACAACAGGTCCATTATGGAAGCTGATTAATCCTACAAGTGGTCTGAAGCAGGAAGGCAGCAAAGTTCCATTTGGATTTCATAAGAAAACCAGGGGAAAGATTGATGACACTCTAATTGGGAGAACAATACGTATGCGTTTGTAAAACGCACGGTAAAACATTCCCTTCTGATCACATTTCCCTTACATACGATGACTGCCAGTAACGTTTCCCTGGACCCAGCCCACACCACATGTTGACTTAGTAGGTCTTCATGGAGAAACTCGTTCTCAGGCCTGTGTGAGCTCTGCCATGGTGAAGTGTGTTTGAACAGGGCTGATTCACTGCCAGCCCTGCCCTTCCGACTTGTGTGCAGTTACCTCAGCTTCAACAAAACCACGAGAAGGATTCCACAGGTGACTGTCATGCACATGACAGCATAAATCACTTCTCCTAGAAACAAGATTAAAGGAAAATTACTGGATTTCTACAGAGAATAAATAATAAAAAACAGTTCAGAGTTCTGATATTTAACTGACCGTTGAAGAGGGAATGAAATCCATTTAGAGTTTTTTCCTTTGATTGTTTTCTTTTTTGCAACACAATGCCTTTGATATTAGACAGAGCTGAATAATCTGAAAGAAAAATAATGAAAATGAGATTAAAGCATAAAGAAAAAGCATTATTTTTATCCCATGGGTTATAATTTGTTTTATATTATAAGGCAAGGCAGCAAGATAATTTCCTTATTAAAAAAAGCTTTTTTTAAAAATAAAGCTTTTTTTTTTTATTTTAAAAAAAAGCTTTTTTCAAAGCATAATTTTAAAAAAATCACATTTTATAAAATAGTTATATATGTAAACTGGGGGACGGGGAAGACAGTAACTTTAGGCTGCCATTGAGATATTGAAAAATATTCCTTCTTTACATGAGTGATTGTTTTAGTGTGCTTTTAATGATATCTTATTTCCCTAAATCCAGTGTATTTATGAATTCTTACAAAGGAGAATCTTTAAACCAATCACTCTGCTCACTTCTCTACTCAGATATCTCAATATCTAGCTCTACTGATTCCCATTATTCTGTTTCCCTTTTTTAACCCCTTCAGTTTCTATTATTACCTATTTTCTACTCACTTAAGTGCACCTCTTGGCCACTCTGTGACCCTAGTCTTCATGGCCATGTTTTGCAAAACAGGTTTTTACTTCACTTCACAAAACACAAGATGAAAAGAAGCAATCCTCAAAATTAATTGCTAAAGCTATTTTAGATGACTTTTATGAGTAAGTTTGAAGTGAAATCTCCCAGTTCAGCACAAATATTGCCAAACATACCAATAACCCAATAATTCAATTTATTTGATGATGATGTTGATGCCGATGAGTTTTGAAGAATAAAAAAAATTAGATAAAGCCTTCACTCGCAGGAGGTTTTGCTATCATCTGTTATACATGCTTTGTGCATTTGGAGACCTAAAAGTCTAAGTCTGAGTGGATAGTTTTTTGCAGAAATGAGTGTATCAAGTAGCAGGATAATATGTCCCATGACAACTAGTGATGGTAGGCTCTGAGCGGGAAGGGAGATGAGAAGATCCGTTACCATCAGTTCCATTTAGTCCATTCTCCACCCAGGGATGCTGCTGCTCAGAGGCCAGCTCCTTGGAAACCAAGGTCTGAGGTCTATGTTGTGGATAATTGGTGGAAAGCACAGGCCACAGACTGTTTCATGCTTCATATTCGTTACCAAACTCCCAGAGTGGGTCCAGGAGAAGCAGCCTAATATAAGAGCTAGAGAAGTAACCTAGGATTCTGTCATTAGAAAACCCATTCCCAATGAGTCTAAACTTTAATACAGTTAAGGCATTTTTAGCTCAAGATTTTTAAATCCCCAACTCACATATTGGGTTATCATGTAATGTTCATAGAAGTCTGACCTTCTTAGAAACTAAAATATCAACTTCTGAATGTAAAATTGATAGAATTAGATAAGGCATGTGAAAAATGTTCATTTTTATGGTTATAAAATAAATTTGGTCATTCACTGTTAAGTTGAAATAGAAAATTTGAGCTATTTCAAATAATAGCATTTTTATAATAGCAGTCCTTTTTGGAAGAATTAGTTTTATTCAAATTAAGCATACAGATTTTTAGTTAAATTATTATAATAAAATATTTAAATTAATTATGAATATGAATAATAAATTATTTTGCTTTTTAAAAATTCAGTGGCATTTTGTGACCTTTTAGACAGATCCATGGCCTAAATATAAATGTATATGATATATATTGGTTATTCAAATGGTGCTAAAGTTTTCCTTTATGAAATTCTATCTCTAAGTACATTTGGTCTAGTTAGGTATCATGATTTACCTTTGCATAAGATAAAAGGTATTATTTTGACAAATTAGACTATCTTTTATGTATATGACTGCCTAAAGTAATGGCTAAACATTCATCTAGCAAAGTTTAGAAAGAATCATCTCATTCACTAAATTTCACTCACATGGAACTCATTAACAAGGTTATAATAGATCAATGACAGAAATGTGAGCTAATGATCCCAGTGAAAATTTTAAAGTGTCTAGCAATCACTCCACAATCTTTAATATTGCACCCTAGGAGGATACCAAATATCAGTTAGAGAGATTAATGTTACAGAGGGTTTCTTGGCTACTGAAGCCCATTGGAGATTCTTCCCCAGCCTTTTATAAACAGTGAGGTTTACAGTGTTTTATAACCATGAAATTAAAGTCGTCAGACTTAATAACCAACCTCAGTCCCACACCATCTGCTATATTTATAGATAAACACTGTCAGTGACTTGTTTATCTTAACTTGCTCCCTAGAGGAATTAAACACTGTTATGAACTATATTGTAAAATCCCTGTACATTTGATGGGAAATCAAGATTAATTTCAGCTGTACATTAAGAACAAATTTAAATAGTATTCTTTCCAAATGAGCCACAGAGATGTCATTATTTCTATTCTTTTCTTCCAAAATCCTTTTGCAGAAGTGGCTGATAGAGACCAAAACTCTACTTATATAAAATGGTAAATGCAGTGTAAACAATGTGGTGGATCACATATGAAATAATGACTTAAAAATAAATTTCAGAATGCTTGAAATAGAAATTAAACATATCATAAACTGTAAATCATTAAAATATAACCTAGAAGGGTCTGCTTGGAAGAACTATTTGATAAAATGAAAATTTTCTTAGCATAATTTAAAAAATATATGTTGTAATCAAGGATTACCTTCTTACATATCCAAAGGTTGGTGCCCTTTATCAGTGTTAATATATTAAATATCTAATTTGGTCAAGATTGTCTTATCTGAAGGTATATAAATTCCAAAATAGAAAATGAGTTTTGAATTATTTCATCTAATGGTCAGGAATGAAATTTCATATATAATGGACTATTTTGATGATTGTTGTCTGAAAGCTCCCTTCTAAAATGTACCCCAGAAGAAGCATTGGCATTGGGACAAAAAAAAATACATAAGCATCTTTAAATTTGAAAAATATAATACATTAGTAATATGATAAGCCAAAGTATAAACACAGATAATGAGGATTCAAAACCACTGCTGCTAAAACTTATGTTGTAAAACTAAACCAACAAGATAATATGCTTGCCTAACCAACCATGATCCGCATCAGTAAGGCATGCTCATTTATTTAGTTCACAACCGCAAAGGAGACAAAACCATGTCTTAGGTTTATGCAAATAATGAAATAGTCACTGAGGTAGCAATGGAAATGTAAGTTATGGCATTTCTAATAACTAACACTAGATTAGATCAATAAAATATTATGGTTTTAGAAGGAAATAATTTTACACCTTAGAATTAAAAAACACACACCTATCACCTGTAGCTTTGGGCACATACAAAACAGACCTAAAGATACTGACAGAGCCTAGCCCGTGTGGCTCTGTGGTTGAGCATTGACCTATGCATAAGAAAGTCACAGTTTGATTCCAGGCAATGCCCCAGTTGCAGGCTTGATCCCCAGTAGGGAGCTTGCAGGAGGCAGCTGATTGATGATTTACTCTCATCATTGATGTTTCTATCTCTCTCTCCCTCTCCTTCCTCTCTCTGAAATAAATAAAAACACATATTTTAAACAACATATATTGATAGAAAGTAGGAATAGAAGATTTCTGTTTAGAGCATCTTATCTAATAAAAGAGAAACATGCAAATTGACCATACCTCCACTACACTCACAAGCCATGCCCACAAGCAACACCCACCAGCCAATCAAGAGCAAGGATGCAAATAAACCCAACCAAGATGGTGGCAGCCACAGAGCTGGAGGGAACAGGAGGCTTGGCTTGCCCCTGGTGATGGAGAAAGCCAAGCTTCCCGCCTTCCCTGGCCAGCCCTGAGGTCTGCTCAAGGCTACAAAGTTTCAATTATAGAAGATAAATAAACCCCAGATACCTGCTTCCAGCCTGCATGGCCTCCACTCAAGGAGGGTCTGGAAGCCTGGGTTGCCTGGGGCCCTGGCCAGCCTGCAAACAGCCCTCAGCCCCTCACCCAGGCTTGCCAGGAACCCCAGTGTGGACCCCCACCCTTAAGGGGATGTGGCCAGCCTGCAAACAGCCATCAACCCCTCACCAAGGCTGGGCCAGGCACCCTCGCAGGGCCCTCAATCCTCGAGGGGATGTGGCCAGCCTGAACATGGCCCTCAGCCCTTCACCCAGGCTGGCCAGGCACCCCAGCAGGGACCCTCACCCCATGGAGGCATGGGTGCCCTGCAAACCACCACAGGCCCCTCGCCCAGGCCACCCCTCCCCCAAACGGAATCCCTACCCTGATCCAGGACACCCTTCAGGGCAAACCAGCTAGCTCCCACCTGTGTACCAGATCTCTATCTATACTAATAAAAGGGTAACATGTTAATTAGACTGAGAGACCTTCCAGGAGACCTTCCGGACATTCTTCTGGACAAAGCCATGGTGGCGGGGCTGAGGTAGACACGGTTAGAGGCCAAGAGAGAAGTGCAATTGTGGGTGATCAGGTTGTTGGGGGGGGCGGGGCTGTTGGGGGTAAACAGACCAGCTGGGGGGCCAGTTGGGGGCAAGCAGGCCAGTGGCGGGGAGCAGTTGGGGGTGAGCAGGTTGGCAGGCAGAGTGGTTAGGGGCAATCAGGCAGGCAGGCAGGCAGGTGAGTGGTTAGGATCCAGCAGTTCCAGATTATGGATTGTGAGAGGGATGTCCAATTGCCAGTTTAGGCCTGATCCCTGTAGGACATCCTTCAAGGGGTCCCAGATTAGAGAAGGTACTGGCTGGGCTGAGGAACACCCATCCCCCATGCATAAATTTCCTGCACCAGGCCACTAGTCCTATATAATAAAAGCCTAATATGCTAATTGACCAAACATCAGAACAACCAGTGGGCAGAGGGTAGGGCTGGTGAGGGCAGCACCAGGCCAGCTAAGGCAGGTGCCAGCAGGCAGAGGGAGGGGACGGCGTTGGGGGGAAGGGTGGCAGGGTAATGGGGGGTGGGGCCGACTGCTCACCTGCCAGTGCCATCCCTAATCTGCTCACAGATCCCCTCCTGCAGAGGGAGGCCACTGGTAGTGGTGGCAATCAGCCCTCTGGTCACCTCCTGCAGAGGGAGACCAGACTGTGGCTTAGGCCTGCTTCCCCCAGTATACATGTAGATTTTTATAACTATATATTTGTATGTATGTCCATAGAATGGAAGAGAAAAATGCATGTATATACTCACACGACACACAATGCTTTACTTCTATACATATGGTGCTTAATGCTTTACAAGGCACTTTGACAAACACTTTAATTTTAGAGCTAGTCAAATAAGAGGAATTATTAGTTCAACTTAATAAAGAATCTCAGACTCAGAATAGTTGTCTTGTTCAAGATCACAAACTTGGTAAGTAGGGGAGATGTGACTTACAGCAAATCTCCTACCAATGATATGTAATATACATCCTAGAAACCATCAAAAAGTAAAATACTTTTAGCTTTTTCAATGTGGCAGACAATTAGATTAGGAAATACATTTGAAAAACAACAGGGACAAGTTGTATTTGATAGTGTTGTACAATAAGAAGCACTTAATAGTACTATTTGATTGCAAATGTTCATGATTATATATTGTTGCTAAAATTCACAATAGAAGAAGTAACATTACAAATGTAACTAAAGCATCTGAATGCCTCACATGCACCTGCAGGACATTTTAACCTGCACACACCTCTTACATTACATCATTTTCAATGTAAGCAGACAACTCAAACACTTTAATTTTAGGATTTAACCGAAAATATAAAAAATTAATGCTGCAATTGTTAACATGGGTTATCTTAGACCGGGGTGGGGAATGTTCAGCCTGCGGCCATATAAGGCCTGTGAAATCATTTGGTCTGGCATTAGGGTGAGTTAATTAAATGACTGACCAAATAGAGCAGGGTAATTTTTAAGTTGATAATATTATATGGCCCATGAATTTTGTTGTAAATATCCAAATGGCTCTTGGCAGAAAAAAGACTGATTTCAAAATGAGCATTTTCTCTTTTTATAGATGTAGAGTTAGGACCAGATAAATCTTTCCAGAATGTTCATCAGACAAAGGACATACAAAGAATAATTCACAAAAGATCAGTCTAACTGCTTAAAAACAGACTTGGCTATATCTTTGGTTACTATAATCTATGTCTACATTGGTACAATTTGAGCATTAGATAAAAATAACTCCCCTGTTTAAAACTATCTATGTCTACAATGAGTTTAATAGAAAAAAATGTATTCCCAAAACTGAAGTCATTTTTACTTTAAATTATATTATTAAAGCACTAGCAGAGCCTGGAATAAAATAAATGTAAGATAAAAATTGGGCTATTTTACACTATATTTTAATGACTTAATAAGTTTATGTTTTCATATGTGGAAGTTCGTAACATACAAAATTTTTATGAAAAAAAATATGACAATAACATTAATTGTCTAGATAGTTTTCTGATGTCTCCATTTGGAATTGAATGACTTACTAATGTGTACTCTTTTGGAAATGTTTAAGACTTTACCTGATTGGCTTATGTAATTTTTTTCAAGGCTGATTAAAAACACCAGAGAAAAGAGAGAGAAATAAAATAAATAAAAGGGAAACATTTCGGAAAGCCTTCATAGTTATTTGGAATGATAAAATAATTCAGAAACTCTCTTTCCTGTAGATAGATTTGCAAATATTCAGGAAAAAAGCTGAAAGTATGATATATGTTGTTAAGTCTCCTTAGACAACAACTTTCTTGAGAACTGACACCACATCTATCTAATTTACAGAACAATATGGCTACTGCAACGCCATTCCTATGTGATTATCTAATGGACAAAAAAGTATATATTAGCAACTTTCACATTTGGAATAGCACATCTGTCACTGTATGGTGACATACACTGTGTAGTATATAATTATATACCAGTCTTTCTCTTCTTAAATGGCATCAGCCAAGAGTCATCACATTAAGTCCCAATACTTTTCACATAGTATTACCATTTCTTAAAATATGAATCCAATGTCCCAACTGCAATGCATATGGTTTCCTAATTCATTAAAATCTATTTTTTCCTGGGCATTAATTCTAAGAATCTAGTTTGTTTACTCTTTGCCCATTAGTAAACAAACTTTACTAATGACCAAAGAGTAAGCATCTTCTTCATTGGATTAGGAGATGTCTAAGTGGACACAGTAAATTCAAAATTTGTTAGGAGAGGCAAAATAAACTGTACATTGTAAAATACTAGTTGGTTCTGTAGAAAACCTTTATATTTTTATGCATTAGACAAATAAAAGATGCAAACATAAGTAATGATTTTGAAAACATAAGTAATGATTTTGAAAACATAAGTAATGATTTTGAGCAAACATAAGTAATGATTTTGAAAATTCTAAATTAAACACAATAAGTTGCATACATTTACTTGCTGCTAATGTTTCCAGTTTTTTATGTATTTTTTTACTATGGTATATGGGCATACTTTACCTAAATTTATTTTCCCCATGGGATATATCTTGGAATCTACTAAAAAATCTTGGAAAACATGGGTATATGTGGTTGAGAGACAGAT
>PVJC01027698.1:0-23082 GCA_004026665.1 Murina feae
GAGGACACTGGCTCTTTCTAGATGCTGCCGTGGAACACAAAGGTCAAAGGGCAAGGCCAGAGGGCAGCACCTTGGCCTGAGCACCTGTGGCCATTTCCTGGTCCTGCATCTTCCTGGGCTGAGCCTGGCTCCTAGGGGCTGGGGCTGCGGTGTCCCAGCCTCACCTGCCGGCGGAAGTAGCGGATGGCAGAGATGGTGCCGATGTTGGCCAGCAGGACTGCAAGGGAAGCAGAAGCTGCCTGGGTGCCGGCTCCCAGCCTGGTCACCGCTTGCACCTGCATGGCCAGCCTCGAAGGGCGAGAGGAAGCCCGTCGGGTGAGCGGTGGGTCAGCAATGAGAGGAGCAAGGTCAGGGAAGAAACTTGTGTCCCCCAAGCACCCTGACCCCTGCTGGCCCCTCCACTTCTGGGCACCGTCCCCACTCCCCCCAGGGCCCCCAAACCTGTTTTCCAGGCGTCTGGGGTGTGCAGATCTGAGGTTCTCACAGCCCAGGTGGCAAAGGCTACAAACACCAGGCACATGTCCTTCTGGCTGAAGGTAAACGAGGTGAGGGGACCCCAGGGCTCCCCTAGGAAAGGAAAGCACATTCTGAGCTCCAGCTGCTCCCCTTAGATACGTCTGTCCTGGGACATGTCTGGCTGGAGACACGTCTGTCCTAAACATGTCTGGCCTGAACACATCTGGGGACACGTCTGTCCTAAACATGTCTGAGTCACAACTTCCCCGTGATGCCTCTGTCCCAAGACACAAGCAGTGTGTGGCATAGTTGAGTCAGGTCGACTTGGGTCAGTTGCCTCTGGGCACCACTTCCTGGTTCCCAAACTACCTTCCCAAAGGAATGTGAGACCAAGACCACTGAGTGCCCACTGCCCAGTGCCTGCCTTGCTGGAGGCCAGGGGCAAGGCTGTCAAGTCATCTGGGCCTGAATTCAGGGTGACGGTCGGTGCACAGCCAAACCCTTGAATGACCTGGGCTGCCCCACCTGGACTGTGTCCTGGGATGGCCAGGAACTGCTCCTTCCAAGATCCTCCTTGAGGCCTCCCCCTGGCTCAGACTAGCCTCTTGGCCTGCCCCCTCCCCCCACTATGGCCTTCTGGCTGACATCCCTGGACAGTGTGTTCCCAGGACCTGGACAGGCCATGGGGCCCATGAGACACGCACCTGCTTGCCTGAGCACCAGGTCGAGCTGCTCTGTGGCCACTGGGCTGGGCTCTGGTGCAGGGCCAGGCTGCACCCCCTGGGGCCCTGGCGTGGGGGCCTCCCGGGCCTGCAGCTGGAGGAGGGCAGCTGGGCCCAGCACACCCTCCAGCCTGTCCTCCCCAAGGAAGTGTTCATAGGCTTCGGGGAAGGAGATGGGCATGGGGTCTCCGGGCAGAGGGGCTGGCACAGGCTTGGCTTCTGGGGCTGGGGCCGGGGAGTAGCCCCCCCGGGGCCCAGACCTCTTGGCCCGGCTGTCCCGGAAGAAGAACTCACACACTTCTGGCCACTGCACTCGGGCCTCGCCAACATCTGCCTCCTCCTCAGCCTCTTCATCCTCCTCCTCGATGGTGTCACAAAAGAAGAACTCGTAGGCCTCGGGGACGGTCACCGCAAAACAGCTCTTATACCCAGGGCCCCCAGAGGCAGAGGCAGCAGGGGGGGGAAGGTGCTTCAGGATCCGAGGCTGGGGGAGCCTGGGCCCAACCGCCACTGCGTCCCAAGCTCCAGGCCCCCCGCGGCCTCCTGTGGCTGTCCTAGGGGCTGATGAGAGGGGGCGCGAGGCCTCTTCTGACCCTGGCTCCTTGGCGCTGGTCTCAGACACAGAGAACCGCACTTTCTTCTTCTTGGCTGGGACAAGCCCTGGGGGAGGCTCCCCTCTGGGCTTCTCTTGGTGCCCCCCTGAAGACACCACAGAGCCCAAATCCAACTTGGCCTGTGGAGTGCCCTTGGCCTCCATCGCATCAGGTCCGGCCTGGGGAACAGGGGTCAGGGTGGGTGCACCCACGTCAGACTTCACCTTCCAGGCAGGTGCTGATGAGTTCAGCTGCAGCTCGACCTTTCTGCCCAGCGGGGGCAGGGCCACATCCAGTCTAGGCTCGGAGGCGGGTGTAGACGGAGCCGTGTCAGGATGAGGCTCGGAGGCGGGTGTAGACGGAGCCGTGTCAGGATGAGGCTCGCAGGCGGGTGTAGACGGAGCTGGGTCTGACTTAGCCATTGAGAAGTCTGGACCAGGCTCTAGGGCAGGTGTGGCCACAGCGTGTGGCCCAGCTCCGGGGGTCATGCTGAGTGGGTTCGACCCTTGCTCATTAGTGAGGATCGGTATAGACAGATCCAGTCCCGGCCGGGCCACCTGCTCAGGGGCCCCTGCAGACTCCGGGCCCCGCTCATCCTGCCCGGCTCCTGATGTCCGCTCGGCCGACCTAACTGAGGGGCCCTTCCCCCTGGACCCAGCTGGGCCTCGGACCTCATCAGGCCTGGCCTCAGAGAGCAGCGGGGAGCCCAGCGAGGGGGTGGGAGCAGAGCCCGCAGCACTCGAGCGCCCACCCCCCTTGGCACCCGCAGTGCGCCTCTTCTTTCGGCTGGGGCTTCGGGGTGGGGTCCCAGGGCTGCCGGGGGGCCTCTGGGGCAGAGGGCTGCGGCCCGGGGACTCAGGGCTCGGAGGAGGCTCACCAGGAGCCCGAGGGGCAGGGGCCCGGGGGGCTGGCCCCTGCAGAAGCCTCTGCATCTCGTCTCTGGAAGGCACTGGCCCTTGGCGGGGCACGCTCTGGCCGGGAGAGGTGGCGCCCGCGCTGAGGGACGGCCGGGCTCCTGACTGTGCTGACGTGCTGGGCGTCTGCTGACCGGCCCCCAGGGCCAGGGCAGGCTCCTGCCAAGATCTGCTGACCAGCTGCTTCGTGGCCGCCTGGTCCTTCTCCTCGAAGCCAGGCCGGCCACTCCCCCTAAGCAGGGGCCCGGGCCCAGGGGGACTGCTGCCGCTGCTGTCCCCTTGGTCAATGTCACTGGAAAGCAGCTCGTCCCCAGAGGCCAGGCTAGCTTGCAGGAGGCCACACTCCTCAGCGGTGGCTGAGAACTCAGCCCAGTCCTGGTCACTCAGCTGGACACTGTACTGGAAGTTCTCCATTTCGGTCAGTAGGGCGCGTGAGCAGCAGAGCTGGGGTCTTCACCCCCTGCCCGCCCGCCAGCACCCCTCCGCGCTGCTCAGCACTGGGCCAGCATCTCCGTCCTGAAGGCCACCGAGCAGGATGCAGATGGCAGCAGCTGCTTCCTCCAGGGCCGAATAGCCACAGCCCCACCGTCCTTGCTTCCAAATTGACCCCCTGTGGCAACTCTACGACAGGGAGTCACATTCCTTCCACCAAACGCGCTCTGGATCAGTGAGAGGCACCAAGAAGCAGGACCATCGTGCGTGGATTTTCAACCCCAGAAGTGGCTTCCTACTCGTCTCCAAGCATCTCCTGCTCAGCTGGGTCGGCCTCACCCTCCAGATTCCCTCCCGACAGGCCACTCTGCTGTGGGGAGCCCTGGCCTATCCCAGCATGCCCCAGGGGGCATTTGGCCATGGGGGTGGGGCCACAGTATCCAGCAGGCAACCAGCCTTGGGTGGTGACCTTCCTCTAGCCTTGCTGGGACAGGCTGCTGGGCTTCCTCGGAGCGCCCCCTGGTCACGCCGGTGCTGGCCAGAGTGCATGCGGGTCCTCAGGGAGGAGGCCCCAGAACAGAAAGGAGCCTCCTGCTCCCTCAGTCATCTTTAGGGTCTGTGTCCCCGACCAGACGTGCCCCCTCCCCCTGCCCATCTCAGTGACCCAAAGTGACCCTGGCTGGAGAGTCTCCAACCCCTCAACCCCTGTGGGGCTGCCCTTCCGTCTCTGAGATGGAGGTGCCTGGACCCCAGGCACCAAGGCGGCTTCCTGACCCTGTACTTCGCCCTCCTCTCTAGCTCTGGGGAAGGTCCTTGGGGCTCTCTACCTCGGAGACCCCTCCGGGCAGGAATGAGGGGCTGTGGGTGTCGTACCTGGGACCCTGCAGCAGCCAAGCAGCAGCGCTGGGCATCCAGGCTGTCTGTCCATGGCCTAGTGCCGGCTTGCCACGCACCCCACCCCCACGGCCAAAAATACCCATCCTAGGTCACATGTCTCCTACCAGCCAGCAGGGTCCAGGCCACAAATAGATGGCATTTGAGGGGCCTCCAGCTACGTGAGGGACACCTTCCTGGTCGGGTCGGATGCTGGCCAGAGAATGCTGACCAGCAACCAGCACGTGGCCTCCTCTTGCCTGCCTGAGAGCTGCTCCTTCCTCTTAAAGGGACCCCATGCTGGTAGGCCTGCTCCGCCGCCCATTCCCGGACCCTCTGCCCATGCCCCCAAGGCCAGTCCAGGATCTCTGGGTCTTAGGGCTTTGTCCTGATGCCTGTGGGGAATGGAGGGATTAGAGTGACATGGTGGGAAATGATGGGTTCCAGAATGTTCACCTTTGGAGGTGATCCACGCATTCCCCTCCTGGGCAGCGCTGCCCATCCTGCTGGGAGTGTGGGGGACTCGAAGAGTTCTTGCAGGCTCCCAGTGGAGGGCACCCCAAATGGGCATAGCCCCTGGAGAGCATTGGGAGAGGTCAGGAAGGAAAAGGGGGTCACTCCCACCAGCATCTCCCCAGACAGGGGTGCCAGGAAAGGGTGTCAGATGCCACCACCCCAGGTGAACCAGTCCCCAGGAGCGGGGAAGTGACATGCCTTTGACACAAGTGGCGAGCAGCAGCCCCTGCCAGGACCCTCCTGAGCACTTTGCCAAACATTGTCCACCCTGAGGGACACCTTCCTGGTCGGCTCGGGGGTGCCAGGACCCTCTTTCACAGTGGAGTTGGGTGCGGCACAGAGAGGGTGAGCCACACAGCCAGCAAGTGGCAGAATTGGGTCCCGCAGCCCTGCTGTTGGCCGAACTCGGGCCATCCTGGGCTTGGGGCTGTGTTGCCTTTCCCTGGACAGGTCACTGTGATGCACCCCCCCCCCCTGCCACCCCACGGAGAACACAGGAGGGAGCAGTGGGGTAGTCAGGGAAGTAAGACCATTCCCAACAGCGCCGCGTCACAGGAGGAAGCGAGAGCCTGGGACGAAAATCCTGTGAGAGGCTGAGGGACAGGACCCAGGGCGGGGCCAGCGGGGCCAGCAGGGCTGAGCTGCGAGGGGGACAGTGGAGGCATCACAAGGATGAGCCAGGATGGGCATTGAGTGTTGGCAAATGATTCCGCATGGCAGGTGTTCAGGAAGCGCTCAAGGGAACAAACGGCGAGTGAGCGCATGGGTGGCCACTGCCAGATGCCACATGGGAGGGCGGGTTGGCCGTGTGCTCCTGGGCGGGTGAGCCCAGCTGGGGAAGGTCACCCTCCAAGCCTTTCCACATTCTGTGCCTCCTTGGGGCTCCTTCCTCGTCATGCAGAGCTCTGCGCCAGGTCCAGGCGTGGGGATTTCCCAATGCCGCACACCGACTTCAGTCCATCCTGACGCTGTCAGCCTGCATAGAGCCTCAGATCCCAGGTTAAGGGCTCCGTCCCACAAGACTGCCCGCATGGACGCCAGGCCCCCAGACATCTGTCTGACTTGGCACAACCTGGAGGTTCCCATGGTTGTTGCTGCCCCTTGGATTAGCGGGAGAGGCTCACAGAACTCAGGGAAACAGCTGCATTTGCCAGCTGATTATGAAGAGACTAGAGACCCGCTGCAAAAAAATTTGTGCACTGGGGGGTGGGGGCTGTGATCCCTCAGCCCGGCCTGTGCCCTCTCAGCCTGGGACCCCTCGGGGGATGTCCACCTGCTGGCGTACCTGGCCAGCCTGGGTGAGGGGCTGAAGGCTGTTTTCAGGCTGCCCACAGCCCCTTCAGGGTTCGGATCCCTACTGAGGTGCCTGGCTGGGATTTATTTAACTTCTATAATTGAAACTTTGTTGCCTTGTCCCTTACTCGAAGCCTGGATTGTCCCTGGCAACCCAAGGTCCCAGCCCCACAGGTATCTGGGATTTGTTTATCTTCTATAATTGAAACTTTGTAGCCTTGAGTAGAGCTCAGGGCCCACAGGGCCCTGGCTTCCTCCATTGCCCGGGGCAACTCCAGCTCTGTGGCTGCTGCCATCTTAGTTGAGTTAATTTGCATATTTGCTCCTGATTGGTTGGTGGGCGTGGCTTATGAGCATGGCTTGTGGGTGTAATGGAGTGAGGGTCAGTTTGCATATTACTCTTATTAGATTAGATGTGACAACAGACACAGGTGATCACCGGATGGAAGTGATGCGCTGGGCATGGCGCGTGGAAGGGGCGGGGCTTCCATGTCCTGGGCGCCACTCACCCTGAGCCCATCGGCAGGGTTCTGCACAGACTGTCTACCCTACCCAGGTCAGTCATTCGCTCTGGTGTCAGCCCTGTCCCCTCTCACAGGAATGCAGAGCTTGGTTTCTCTGGGGACCAGGCCTCACCAGGAGCCCAGCAGTGCTGCTCATGGGGCGAGACACTGCTGGTGCTCCTGCCATCCGGGACATGACAAGGGTTTCGGGAGCTCGGTGCCAGGAACCGGGGCAGAGACCAATCTGTACAAATTCTGTTACCTCACGGTCACTTCCTTCCCTATCCCACGGTCACTGTCACGCTGGAGCCAGGGACTGGGGGCTGTCCTGTCAGTGCCTGCCAGACACGCACCCGCAGCGCTGTAGGTAATAGTCAACAGCGATGTGGTGACCGGTCAGGAACACCCTGTTGGCAAATGTGTCTGTGGTTTTGCAGAGTGCCTGGGTCAGAAGGCAAGGTGGGCCTGCCCAGTGGGCCTTCGGGTGGTCCTGCATTCACCAGGGCCTAGACGGTCTGGGATGGTGTGCCCCGTGCCTGCCGGCTCCTGGGCTCACACTCAACAGTAAGGCTACTGGCCATTCAAATCATCTCCTCAGGGCTTTTGCCCCTTTTCAAGGCCTTTATTCATCTGTGGGAGCATTCACATACTTGGGATATGCATCTTATTAAATGTTTGCACTTTGATTATCTCTCTCTGTCTCACTTTTTTCAGTCTCTTCACATTGCCTTTGGATGAACAGAAATTTATTTTATTTTATTTTATTTTGGATGATCGGCAATTTAAATGAATAAAATTTTAGCACAGTCCAAGTTGCAAACAGTTTCCATGGTGGTGATCACTTTTCTGTTCCTTTAGTTCCCTGCCTGCTCCAAAGTCTTGCAGGTATGAGTGTGGCTTGCAGGTGTGAAAGTGGCTTGCAGGTGTGAGGGTGGCTTGCAGGTGTGAAGGAGGCTTGCAGGTGCAGTGATGATGGCTTGTGCACTTTATAAAGCCTCACTACCCCACTTCTCCCATCAGACCTGTGATGGTGCTGGACATCCCCCAGGATCATGGGTGATGGGGTGTCCTGTCACTCAGGGCCAGGTCTCTGCTCTGTGCGCACAAGTGTGTGGACCTGCATGGTGTGCCATCTTAGTTGAGTTAATTTGCATATTTGCAAACAAGGGTTCCCACCAGGGAAGGGCTTCTTGACAACCGGCCTGGTGGCCCTGGAAGAAGAGAATACAGGGTCACAGGAGGCAGGGAGGCTGGCTCTGAGGCTGTGGGGAGTGCAGGGTGAGGTTGGAGGCCATGCAAAGCAGAGAAGGCCTTTGGAAAACCAGCTGTTGCTGGAGTTAATTACCACCCCAATCAGGGACCTGCTTGGCCCTGGGGAGGTCTGGCCGCCAAGGAAAACATGAGAGCTCTACAGCAGGTCATTGGGACACTGACCCAGCTCCTCCGTGGAGGCCTTGTCTCTGCAGAGACCAGCACCTGGGCCGGAGGGAGCGATTCTGTAGATGGAACGCAACCCCATAGTGGGAAGCAGACGGTATCAAAGAGGCAGGCAACGGCATGCAGCCTGCGCTACCCCTGGCGGCCACCAGAGGGCACAAGTTCCCCACTGGAAGCCAGCAGAGCACGGCGGGGTAGGGGGTGGGGGGAGAGCCTGGACACTTCTTGGGGTGCCCCCCCCTTTTGAAGGTTTTGTAGTCCCTGAGAGACTGTAAATACCCCAAAACAAGACCCAATTTTCAAGGAGCAGCTAGTCCATGCTGGGCACTCAAATGCTTTCCACAGATTACGGCCTTTTTACCTTAAAAATTGTAATCGTTTTAATGAGGTATAATATATAGATGACAAACTGCACATATTTAAAGTGTAAAATTCGCTGCGTTTCGGCAGGTATACACCCAGGAAGTCATCACCTCAACCCAGAGAGTGAACTGCCCATCATCCCTGAAGGTTCCTCTCCCTTGGAACCGCCTCCCAGCCCTGCTGCCCTGGGTCGCGGTAGCTTAGAATTTTATACAAATGGGTCAGACCGTTTGTTCCCTCTTGTAAGGACAAGAAGACATGTCTGGTGTCTGTAACTCGGCATAATTATTCTGAGATTCACCCACACCAGTGTGTATACCAAGAGGTCTTTTAAAAATTATTGATGTGGAGTGCTCCGTTGTTGGCTACACTGTTGGTATTTCCGTTCACCGGCTGATGGACCTCGGTTATCTCTGGTTTGGGACTAGTCTGCATAAAGCTGTGCCCAAGTCTTGAGTAGACGTGGGCTTCCATTTCTCTTGGGTAAATACTTAAGGTGGGTGGCTGGGTCACAGGACAGGAAAACGCTTAGCTTTCTAAGACAGTGCCGGTCTGTCTTCCAATATGGTTAGTTTTCACTCCCAGCAACAGTGTGGGAGGCACATCCTCGCCGACAGGTGTGGCCAGTCTTCTGTCATCTAATACATGGCCAGGTGCCTCACGGTGGCTTTAACCTGAACTTCCTGGATGACTAGTGATGCCGAGTATCCCTTCATGTTTTGTTTTGTTTCTGCCATAATCTCCTGTGCGACGACCTCTTGCCCATTTTCTTATTTGGGTTAGTTCTTTTCTTATTGTTGACTCCTGAGAGATCTTTGAATCTTAATCCGATGTGTGGTTTGCAAATGTTTTCTGCTACTCTGTGGCTTACCTTTTCATTTTCTTAACCATGTCTCCTGAGGAGCAGAAGTTAAAAATGTTATTGGGGCCCCAGCCAGCCAGCATGGCTCAGGGGCTGAGCATCAACCTATGAACCAGGAGGTCGACCCAGGTTGCAGGTTTGATCCCAGGATGTGCAAGAGACAGCTGATTGATGATTTTCTCTCATCATTGATGTTTCTAACTCTCCTTTTCTCTATGAAATCAATAAAAATATATTTTTTAAAATTTGTCCATTTTTCTTCCATGGATTGTTTTTTGTGTGTCGTATCTAGGAAATCATTGCCTAACCAAAGGTCACAAAAATGTCTTAAGTTCTCTCCAGAAAAGTTTTATAGTTTCAGGTTTTGCATTCAGAACTATGATTTGTTGTGAGTTGATTTGTGCCTTTGGTGTGAGGCATGGTTCCAGGTGATTTTATTTGCATATAGATGTCCAGTTGTTCCTGGTCCAATGATTGGAAACACGCTCCATTCTCCAGGGAATGATCTTTGCACCTTTGTTGATGATCAACCAACTATGTCAGTAGGGGTGGGTCTACTCATAGAGTTCTAAGGGATAGTTGTCACTTTTAGTACTTTAAAGATATTCCACTGTCTCCTCACATGCATTTTTCCAACAAGAAATCTGCCGTCATTTCATCTTTGTTCCTCTGTATATAATGCCTCTTTTTTCTCTAGCAGCCCTTAGAACTTTCTCTCTATGGCTGTTTTTGTAGGGCAGGGGTCAGCAGGTTTATCGATACATGATTAACATATCATACAATCCATCTATTTAAAATAAACGGTTTTTAGTTCTGCAGCCATTATTATAATCAAATTTAGAACATTTCCATCACTCCACAAGAGGCCCCACCCCCATTCCCCTCAACCTGCCCTCAGCTCCAGGAAACCCCTCATCTAGTTTCTGTCAATTGGCATGTTCTAAACATGTCAGGTAAATGGGATCACACACTATGTGGTCTTTTGTGACCAATTTCTTTCACTGAGCATAGTATTCACGAGGTTCATCCATTGTTTCAATTTCTCCACAAGCTCACAACACTTTAATTATAGCAATCATTGTGGTTTTGATTTAAATTCCCCTGATGGCTAATGATGCTGAGCACCTTTGCATGTGCGTATTGGCTAATTACATATCTTTGGAGAAATGTCTATTCAGATTCTTCACGCATTTTTTAAGTTGGATTTTTAATCTTTTTTATTATTGAGTTGAGAGTTATTTATATACTACTAGAGGCCTGGTGCACAAAAATTTGTGCATTTGGGGGAGTCCCTTAGCCCGGCCTGTGCCCTCTCGAAGTCTGGGACCCCTCGGGGTATGTCCACCTGCCAGCATGCCTGGCCAGCCTGGATGAGGGGCTGATGGCTGTTTGCAGGATGGCCAAGCCTTCTAGTAGGGACTCTCACCCCAAGAGGGTGTGGCCAGCTTGGGTGAGGGGCTGAGGGCCGTTTTCAGGCTGCCCACAGCTCCCATTGACCAAACATCCCAGTGAGGGTGGCTGGAATCAGGTTTCTGGGGTTTATTTATCTTCTATAATTGAAATTTTGTTGCCTTGAACAGAGGCCTAGGCAGGCAACGAAGCCTCCTGTTTGCTTCAGCTCTGTGGCTTGTATAACTGAAACATTGTTGCTGTGAGCAGAAACCCAGCCAGCCCAGGCAGGCAGTTTCCTCCATCGCTGTTGCAACGGAAGCCTCCTGTTTGCTCTAGCTCCGTGGCTGCTGGCCACCATCTTGGCTGGGTTAATTTGCATACTATCACTCTGATTGGTTGGTGGACGTGGCTTGGCTGACAAGCGTGGCTTAGGTGTAACGGAGTGAGGGTCAATTTGCATATTACTCTTTTATTAGATTAGATAGGTCTGGTGAGTGAAAATTCATGCACTGGAGCGGGGTGGGTCCCTCAGCTTGTCCTGCCTCCTCTAACAGCCTGGAAGCTCTCAGGGGTGGGAGGCAACATGGTGATCAGGGGAAGGCGATGCCCCATCACACCTCTGCTGCTGCCACTGCCGGCAGCACAAGCCTTGGCCAGCCCTGGTTACCTGAGCCTCGGGCAGCCTGGGCAGCTGCCATCTGAGGCTTGCCTGCAGCTTGGGCTGGCCCTGGGTGGCTGAAGGGACTGGGGGAGTCTGGAGGCAGGCGCACAGAGCAGCTAGACCCACCTGGGGGCAGGCCAGCCATGCTGTGTGCCTGCCTCGGCTTCCCCACCACCCCCTCCGTGGGGCTGAGAGGACTGGGTGATGCCCTCTTGTGGCTGTAGGTGCCATCATCTTTGAGAGCTTGGCAGTAAATTAGCATATTCCTTCTTTATTAGATAGGATTCTAAAGACAAGTCCCTTGTCGATATGTTTTGCAAATACTGTCACCCATTCTGTGTCTCTTTGCTTGTTTGCTAATGTCCTTTGAAGTACAAAGCATTTTAATTTGTATGAAGTCCACTTTGAATATATATTTTAAGGATAGTTTGATTTTTACAGTGAGAGGGAGAAGAGAGAAACATCAGTGTGAGAGCACAACATTGATCGGCTGCCTCCTGCATGCCCCCTACTTGGGATCCAGCCCACAACCCAGGCATGTGCCCTGACTGGGAATCGAACCAGCAACCTCTCGGTGCACAGGATGACACCCAAGACCATGAAGATTTGCTCCTGCCCCCAAAGAACAGCCGGGCCAAGGCTTGTGTAACACTTCCCTGACCTGGTTGGCAAGGAGAGCCCACGTCCAGGGTGCTGAAGGCCTGGGGCCTGAAAGACAGTGAGAGGGTCGGGAGTTGGGGGGTGCTCAGGCTGGAGCCATCCTGCTGGCTTAGACTGTGGCCAGCACAGAAACTGGGGGTGGGTGGGCATGGGAGCCTGGAGAAGACAATGGGCCTCCCCACACTCGGGGCTGCTGGGTCCTTCCCCTCACTGTGCTAGGACAAGGCAAGGGAGGGATGCTGGGGGAGCTGGGGGTAAGGATGGGAGGGGTGGAGGTGGGAAGCTATTGCTGCTCAGGTAGCTGTACCTCCCTTACTGTGAGGTCATGGGGTGATGTGGGCCAAGCCCAGGGTGTCAAGCTTCCAGCCCTGACTGTCGCTGCAACTGGGGCTTGTCTGAGGGCCAGACAGTGCCGGAGGACCTGCTACTAAACTGACTGTCGTAGCGGTGACCACAGGTTATCAAGGCCATTTTGGGTTGCCTTCTTCATAGCAAACACAGAGTGAACATTGTCAGACAGAGAGCAGGCAGCACTTGCCACCTCATCTTGAAGAGACAGCCCCTCACTTCTGAGGGAGCTGAATACCAGGAGGGGGTCACTGGGGGCCTCGGGGAGACTACAAGCCCAGGGCAGATTCTTTGCCCAACAAGGGTGCATCCCAGGAGGGGTGTACCCCAGGGCACCAGGGAGCAGAGATGGACAGCCCAGCCCAGCCCAGCTTGGGGGAGGGGAGGTTGCTGGTGCCTGGAGAGAATCGAGCAACACTGGGGGCTGCCCCAGCCGGTCCCCCATGGCAAATTTCCTGGGTTGATTCTTCCTCTTGAGCTCATACCTATGATTTCCTGTCATTGTCTGGTCTCCAAGCCCTGGCCCTACAGGCAGACAGACATAGGCAAAGGAACTGACAGGCTCCAACACCCAGAGCAGACGGATCAGCTGACAGTGCACATTAACTCAGCAAACATTTATTGACCCATGGCCCTTGCAGGAACCAGCTGGAAGGAGGCCCAAGACGAACAAGACACTGCTTGCCATGAAGGGAAGTGACTAAGATCACATACCTCCCCCCCGCACCCCCCAAGGAAGTTCTGGTCCCTCCCTGCCCCTCCACATGCCAGGCCTGAGAAGGTGTTTCACCACTACTAAGCAGGAAGTGTCTGCAAGACAAAAGCCAAGATAAAAATAGCTGGGGGGGGGGGATGGTGAGGGGATCAAGGAATGACCCAGATCCCATCAGAGGCCAGGGGAGATGCAGGAAGTTGGGGGGGAAGAGACCCTGGTGGGGACAGCACTCCATGGTTTGGGCCCCAGCTCTCCACTGGGCTGGGCTGGCATGAGGGGAGGGGGCGGGGTGCTTCCTTCCACAGCTGGAATCTAGGGTGCTGTTCCAGAGAGCCAGCTGCCCTCAGCTGCTGGACAGGGACAGCCTGAGGAGGGCCTGGGACAGCCCCTTGGTGCTGGCCTCTGCCCAGGCCCTCCCCATGGGGCCGCCTCAGCTCACTCTGCTTCTCAAACCTCCCTCACCGAACTAGGATGATGACCCTCCCCAAAACCTCCTGGCCCCAGCTTTCATGCAAATTAATTGATTAGGTCAGTGTGGACTGAGTGGTTCCAAGTGTGGGGCTCAACTCTGAGCAGGCCCTGACTCTTCCCCTACCCACTGAAGCTGCACACCCCATACCCCCCAGGCCTTCCCCTCCCTGAGCTCCTCTCCCCCAGTATAGACCCTCTGAGACCCTTCTGCTCAGGAGCGGCTCCCAGGCCTACTGGTGTGTGTGTCCACACTGCTGCCACCAGCCTAAGCCACTGACCCAGGCCTTAACGCTCAGGGGCACATGCACAAGGCAGCCAGGGAGCAGGGAGGACTGGCCAGGAGCGCACAGACGTGGGAGCCTTGAAGGAATGCCCCAGCCTCAGGCAGTGACTCACCCTCCTCCTCCTGGATGGGTCCTGGCCGGGCAGGCAGGTAGGCAGACAACCGTCTGAACTGCGGTTGTGAAATGAATCTTGCTCCGCATCCTGAGCTGCCAGTCTCGGCTGTGTTTGCACCTGGAGCGGCGCCCCAGCACACTCCTGGCTCAGTGTCCAGCGCCACCTGGCGTCGCAGCCTTGTATTGCAGCGCTGACACACGCAGAGGCGCTCAGGACAGACGCTTAGGCAGGATGAACCTCCAGTCCTTTCTGGGGGGAGGGGGGCTCCCAGGGCAAGGCCAGGCACTCAGCAGGACTGGATTCTGGTGGGAGCGCACCCCCTGAGCCCCGGACTAAGTGCTGTGCCAGCCTCACTCCAATTCCCTGCCCGGGGCCCCTCTCCTGCTGGTCCCCAATCCTGGGGAGACTGGCCTAGGGCACGGTTCACGGAGGAGGGGGCAGACAGTAAACGTGAGAACAAAGCAGGGGGTGGGCCAGGCGCCTTAAAAATATCGCCCAGTGACGCTGGACTGGCGCTTCCCAACACTGGGGTGCAATCTGGAAAACGTGGTGACTGTCGCCTCCTGCCTGAGCCTCCTGCGGACCTCACACCGCCATCCCGCTTCCAGGTGGAGCGCTGGTTCCTGCACCCGTGCGGCAAACGCAACGCCCGAGCGGACAGAGCGGGGGAGCTCCTGTCGGGAAGGCGGGGTCTGGGGAAGGGGCCGGAGCCCGCAGGGAGCTGGGCAGCTACGCCGCTGCCGCCGAGCGCTGGTGCGGCACGTGCTACCGAGCTAGACCCTTGCCAGAAAAGACAGAAACGAACCCAGAACTCTCGCTGCCGCCGCTGGAAATAAATATTCCCCGTTAGAGTCTCAGCAAAGGCCGCAGCCCTGGGACAGGGCAGCCTCACCGCAGCCACGGCCTCCAGGGCGCACCGCGGCCCTGCAGCCCCGCCGAGGGGGCGGCAGGGGGCGCACCGGTCAGGCCCCGCGGGAGCGGCGGTGCAAAGGCCGTTTCGGCGCGCAGCGGGGGGAAGGGGCCGTCGAAACCCGGCAGCGGCTGGCGGCCCACGTAGACCCTGGGCGTGGGACCCTCCGTCGCGTTGGCCGAGAGTGCCGAGAGGCTCGGGGGACCCAGCTGTCCCAGGCAGGCCGCCAGGTGGCCGAGCAGGCGGGAGCGCACGTCGGCCGGGATGTCCTCGCAGGCGGCCAGGAAGCGGCGCACCTCGGCCAGGCACTCGCTGAAGCCGGCGCGGTACTTGCTCAGGACGGCGGGGTCGGCGCCGGGCGCGGCTGGAGGCGGCGGGGACAGGCGGTGGGTGCGCCGTGGTGGTCCCGCGCGCCGCCCCCTCCCTCTCGCCGCCGAGTCTCACCTGCCACGGGCCCGCGCCGCAGGCTCCGCAGGTGCCTCACGGTCATCTCCAGGATGTCCGCCTTCTCCAGCTTCGAGTGGCGGGCGCTCTGGGGGCGGGGCGGGGTGGGCGGCTGCAGCCAGCAGCGCCCCGACTCGGCCCCCGCGCCTCGGCCCCCCGATCGCGCCCCGCCCCGACTTACCTCTGTCCTGAGCGCGTCCAGGAGGAGGGCCTTGAGCTGAGCGAGGCTCTCGTTGATCCGCGCTCGGCGCCGCTTCTCCATGACCGGCTTGGAGGACTGCGGGTCGGGTCGTGGCCGTGGCTGAGTCCCGCGTCGGTCCCCCGCCCCCCGCCCCTGCGCCCCCCGCCCAGCCCCGACCCGGCCCCACCTTCCGGTGCGCGGCTGCACTCCGGAGTCGGTGTGGTGCTCGGCTGGCGCTGGCGGGCGCGGCTGCCCGCGGCGAGGTTCTCGGCTCCCCCGGCGCGTCCGCCGGCATGGTGAGCCCTGCGCCCCGGCGAGTCCGCGCCCCACAGGCTCAGGTCGCGCGCGGCCGGTTCCCGCTGTTTAAAGCAGCGCCCCCGCGGGTGTGTGAACCCCGCTCCGCGCTCTTTCCCACACTCGCGCCAGCCAATGAGCGGCCGCTCCGCCCTCCCACCCGCCCCACCGGCCGCTGGGCCGCCGCCCCCGGCAACTGTCAGTCACGCGTCCGCTCCCGGCCCGCCGACCCGCGGGGGACAAAGGGGAGCTGGGCCCCAGCCCGCGCCCGCCCCCGGCCCCGCGGGGACTGGGCGGGAAACCGCGTGCCGCCCCCTGCGAGCGGCGCTCCAGCAGGAGGCCCCCCGGGCGCGCGGCTGCGGACCCGGGCGGAGCCTTGAGACCCCCCTTCCCTCGAGCGGGAAGTCTGAAAGGGACATTCTCGAGGGGAACCGAGTCCGGGAGGCGCACGAACCTCAACCAACACCCCCTTCCTTCTCCGCCGTCCAGGTCCCGCCGGGCGTGGAGCCTCCGCACAGCCGGGCATTGCCCTGTCGCGTCTCAGCCCCCGGGACGCCGCTGCTGTAGGACCCGTGACACGTGGGCGCGGGACCCAGCCACTGGGCAGGAGAGAGGGTGCTGGCGGAGGTCATAGCAGTCAGGGTGGCTTTACAGCACAATGAAGTGACGGCACAGGGCCAACGAGGGTGAATCCGCGGGCAGGTAGAGTGACGTCACCACCCAGATAGGACGACGTCACCAGACAGAATGCAAACCTGTCCCAGGTGAGGCCGGGAGGTCACCAGATAATCCGAGAAGACTGTCTCAGGGTGAAGGCAGGAGATGACACGAGCCACTGGGATGACTCCTGGGGCCGGTGATGTCACCCCAGGTTTCAGGGCGTCAGGATCAGCCCAGCAACGTGGAGGGACAAGAGCTAAGGTTTTGTTGATTTTAAAGAGGCAAAGTGGGAAAACAGGGCTACGCTTACTTTTTTCTTTCATTGATTTCAGAGAGGAAGAGAGACAGAAACATCAATGATGACGGAGAATCATGGATCGGCTGCCTCCTGCAGGTCCCACACCTGGGATCCAGCCCGCAACCCAGGGCATGACCCGAATCGAACCCGGACCCTTCAGTCTGCAAGCCTACGCTCTATCCACTGAGCTCACCGGCCAGGGTTGGGCGGGGCTTAATTTCGTTTTGGACATTGTTTTCATGTTGAATGGTGTCGAAGGGGCGCTATTGTGTCCTGGGGTCTCTGCCCCTTGCCCATGTTTTCCAAGGCGCACGAGCCTGCCTGGCCTTGGGACTTCTGACCGGTGGGAGGCAGGAGGTCTCCCCGACCTGCAACCCCCACTCCACCCCCAGAGGCCACCTGGACCTTTTCCTCCTTCTAGGTGTCTTGGGGAGAAGCTGGGGACCCACACTTCCTGGAGGTGGGGGATCAGTGGGGCGTGTGGTTCTGGACCACCCCAGCGGCCCACAGAGACCAGATAGGCAGAGAGTTCCCACGGGAAAGACTGGCCTGGAGTCCTGGCCTTGACCTTTCTTTCCCTTAGAGTTGTCAGCTGGACTCACTCTGTATCTGTTTCCTCGCCTGTGCAATAGGTTATCTTTCTATTTTCCCCTGAGTCATTGGGAAGATGACGGAGATCCTACTTCGGAAGCACCCAGAACATAGAACGGACGCATGTCAGGACAGCTGTTACTGCCCAGGAGGCAGGCAAGAGAACTGGACAGGGGGAGACTGAGGCAGGGAGGTGCTGCCTGGACCCCTTTCCAGAGAGAGAGGGATGCCTCCCATCGAGTCTCCTCAGGCCTGGGACTTGAAGGAGGTGCAGGAAGTGAGCCACCTATATTTTGGGGGGTGGGGTGAGGTGCAAGGGACATTCCAGAAAGAGGGACAGGCAGTGCCAGGAGCTCGGGCAAGACCAAGCCAAGTGCCAGAGGAAAGGAGGTGAGAAGGAGCCAGAATGGCCAGTGTCCCTGTGTGTGGCCAGCTTATCCCTCTGGGGACCATGGGGAGAGGGATAGAAGCAGGACCACTAGGCTGTCCCTGCAGTCGCCCAGGTGAGAGGAGACAGTGCCCTGGGCCAGGTGTGCAGGGGCGAATGGCAAGGACTGAGAGGTACTTGGGAAGGTGTTTGGTTGCTGCTGTTGTTATATATGTGAAGGGCTTCAAAATACAATCTGTATATCTAATTTAATAAAAGAGTGATATGCAACTTAACCCTCACTCTGAGACACCTAAGCCACGCTCCCAGCTAAACCACGCCCACCAGCCAAATCAGAACGGCTGTATGCAAATTAACCCAACCAAAATGGTGGCTGGCAGCCACCGAGCTGGAACAAGCAGGAGGCTTGACCCAGCGATGCAGGAAGCTAAGGTTCCTGTCTGCCTAGGCTGGCTGTGGCCTCCACTTTAAGGCAACAAAGTTTCAATTATAGAAGATAAATAAACCCCAGAGACCTGCTTCCAGCCTTGGTTCAAGGAAGAATGGGAGCCTGGGTTGTCAGGGGCAACCCGACCTGGGCTCTGGTTAAAGTAACAAAGTTTCAACTTTAAAAGTTTAAATTCCAGCTAGCCTCCCTGCAAACAGCCATCAGCCACCAGGCTGGCCAGGTACCCCAGCAGGAACCCTCTCCCTGAAGGGACTGTGGGCAGCCTGAAAACGGCCCTCAGCCCCTTACCCAGGCTGGCCACACCCCCATGGGTGAGGGTTCCCACTGGGGGGCTTGGCCAGCCTGCAAACAGCAATCAGCCCCTCACCCAGGCTGGCCAGGCACGCCAGCAGGTGGACATCCCCTGAAGGGTCCCAGACTGTGAGAGGGCACAGGTCAGGCTGAGGGACTGCCCCAGGTGCACAAATTTTTGTGCACTGGGCCTCTAGTATATATATAAAAGCCTAAGCAACTGAACAAACAGTCAACCAATTGCTATGAGGTGCACTCACCACCAGGAGGCAGACGCTCAATGCAGGAGCTGCCTCCTGGTGGTCAGTGAGCTCCCTCAGCCAACCTCCCACGGTTCCCTGCGTCCCCCCAACCTGAACCAGGTCGAGGGACTCCATCCATGCACGAATTCATGCACCCGGCCTGTAGTCAAGAATATTAAGTTACCTATGCTGTTTTAAAGGTTTAAGGATGTTTAAGTTCATTTGTAAATAAGCCCCAATATTAACCAAAGGCCCCTTTATGAGGCCGTTGTGATTTCATAAATAGAATATTCAGGTTTGGGACCAGAGCTTAACTATTTTGTGGCCATGTTGTTAGGTGCAACCTAATTTTTTTTTTTTTTTTTTTTAGTGTGCTTTTATTGATTGCAGAGAGGAAGAGAGAGGGAGAGGGAGAGAGAAACATCAATGATGAGAGAGAATCATTGATCGGCTGCCTCCTGCACGCTCCACACTGGGGATCGAGTCTGCAACCCGGCCATGTACCCTGACTGACTGGAATGGTGATCTCCTGGTGCATAGGGTGACACTCAACCACTGAGCCCTGCCAGCTGGGCCACATCTGTTTCCTGTTAGTTAATACTTATATGACATGTCTCTTTCCATCCCCTTTAAATTTCCTGTATCTTTATATTTTAGATGATTCCTGTCTTCTGTAAACCACATAAAATGAGACTATTTTTAATCATGGTCATTTAGTCCTTCTGATTTCAGACCTCTGGCCTGCAGCACTGTGAGGGCATAAATTTCTGTTGTTTTAAGCCACAGGTTTGTGCTTATTTGAAACATGTACTTCCACAGGTTCTGTCAGTTTGCCTCTGGTTGTCAGGTCCTCCTGTTGAAAGCAGAAGCCATTTGGTCACATGGGCAAAGGAACTAAAAGAACCCATATGTCACGTATTAAGAAATCAGTAGGGCATGAGTGGGGGGGGGGGCAGCAATGAGGCAATAAGGACACATATGTAATACCTTAATCAAAAAAGAAAAGGAAGAAAGAAATCAGCAGACATATAAAGCATGTTTAAGAATGGTCAACGGGGGAGGCTGGGGCATTTTAACTTCCTGTGTATTCTTTTTATTGTTTCAAAAAATGTTTGTGGTTTTCTTCCCCCCCCTTTTTGTATTTTTTTTAACATATAATACCAATATTATTTATGCAAGAAATGGGTCAAGATATAACTTAAAATAATTTTTAAAAAGTTTTTAAAAATCATTTTTGTGTGTTAACAATTTTGGTGCCTTATCAGAGTTTTAGGGGATGGGGGATGGAGGGCCAAGATTCATATTCAGCCCAGCCGGTGTGGCTCAGTGGTTGAACGTGGACCCAGGAACCGCGTCACTGGCGGATTTTGGTCAGGTTGCAAGCTTGATCCCCAGTAAGGGGTGTGAGAGGCAGCGGATCCATGATGTTCCTCTCTCATCAGTGTTTCCGTTTATCTATCCCTCTCCCTTCTTCTCTCTCTAAAAATCAATAAAAAACATTTAAAGATTCATATTCAAAACATTTTGTTTTTGCCACTCTTTGACTTTTTGTTGTGGTTAACCCTCACCCAGAGGGTATATTTTTCCTTGATTCAAAAGAGAGAAATGGAGAGTGAAAGGGGGAGAGAGAGAGAGAAAGGAACATGGATTGGTTGCCTCCAGTACTCACCCTGACCCAGTATCGAACTCAAAACCTGGGTATGTGCCCTGCCTGGGCGTTGAACCAGACCCTTCGGTGCACAGGATGCCGCTCTGACCAGGTGGCCAGGGCTGTTTAACTTTTTGAGGAAAGTCTGTTTTCCATTGTGGCTGCACCATTTCACATTCTCATCAGCAATGTATGAAAGTTCGTTTCTCTACATCCTCATTAACACTTGTTCTGTTATGCATTACTAGAGGCCCAATGCATAAAATTCATGCAAGAGTAGGCCTTCCTTCCCCCCCGCTGCCAGCACCAGCTTCCCTCTGGCCCGGGACCAGGGTTCCCTTGCAGCCCTGGCTTCACCTGGAAGGTTGTTTGGTCTAATTAGCATGTGATGCTTGTATTATTATAGATTATTATTATTTATAGTCATGTTAGTGGGTGTGGTATATACCTCATGTGGCTTTAATTAGCATTTCCCTTGTGGCCAATGATACTGAGCATATTTTCATGAGGCTGTGCCCATTCATATATTTTCTATGGAGAAATGCCTGTTCAAGTCCTTTGACCAATTTTTAATTGAGGAATTTTTGTTGTTGTTGAGTTGTAACATTTCTTTTTATATTATGGATTATGGATACTAGATCCTTATCTGACATATGATTTGCAAATATTTTCTCCCATTTTTTGTGGGTAGTCTTCACTTTCTCAATAATGTCCACGAGTTCATTTTTGTAGAAAATAAAAGATACATCTTTCATTAAAAAAAAAAATCTGAACCAATATTGGTGACCATCCCTGGGTCATTTGGGTTGTCACTATTTTACGTTATTTCTGAATTGACCGTGACAAGATTTTCCAAGTTTGTTACTTTCGCAAGTTGGTAAATGGAAAGTGAAACTTTCCCATCACTACTTCATGTTATTCTCGCTTTTGTTAACTTGCAGGCCATTTGGGGGGGAGGGGCGCGGTTGGAATGCACCCTCCTGGGGAGGAGGCATGGTGTCAGACCCTGGCCCTGCAGATGGGTGACAAGTCCCTCCAAGGATTCCTTCCTGTTCTGCTTTGTTTCGCCGCTAGTTCCCAGGCTAGCCTTTGGGAAACGGAAACTGAAACTGAAGCTGAATCGGTGCTGCGGAGGCTGCTGGGACACGCCCCCTGACGCGTGAGGCTCAGGCTCAGAAAAGGGGTGAGCCCCCACGGCCAGCTGCAGAAGGAGCTGGAGCTGAGACAGTGCACTCATCATCGCCATCGTCTTCACAGCCTGTGGAGGACTCGGCTTCAGAGCCCACAGCCATGGTGAGGCGGGTGACAGGCAGGACAGGTGGGCTGGGCACCAGTCCATTACTCTCTCCCTCCTGTGTGCCAGGCAAGCGGAGCTGCTTCGAGCTCCAGGTCCCTACGTGTGATTACCAGAGCTCCTTCTCACACCAGGGTCTGGGTCTTGGAAGGAGGGTTCTGCCCAGTGGCTGCTTCTGAGTTCCCTTGGGGGACATCTTAGCTAGTGAAGGGAGACCAAGTCAGGGGAGGCTGGCCGTTCCTCTAGAAACACCCCCTGTGCTTCTGTCTCCTACACTGGTGGATGGAGAGGACACTGAGTGGGGAGCAGGGTCCAGGGCCCTAGGAGCCTGCCCTGCAACCAAGCTCATGTAGTGGTGCCAGGGTCTCTGAGCTCCGTGTGATGCCCACAGGGCGGGCACCTGAAGGTGAAGATGCTGAGCAAGGAGTTCCTAGTGCCCATGAGGGACTCCATGCTGTTGTCGGAACTGAAGCAGCTCATCACCCAGAAGATCCAAGTGCCTGCCTTCCAGCAGCGCCTGCTGGTCCAGGGGAGCGGTCAAGTGCTGCAGGACGGGGTTCCCCTGGCCCACCAGGGCCTGCGCTCTGGCGGCGAGGTCGTGCTGGTGGTGCAGAGCTGTGACAGGCCCCTGAGCATCCTGGTGAGGAACGACAGGGGCCATACCAGAGCCTACGAGGTCCAGCGGACGCAGAAGGTGGCCGAACTCAAGAGGCAGGTGGCTGATCGGGAGAGCACGAACGTGGACCAGTTCTGGCTGAGTTTCCAGGGGCAGCCCCTGGATGACGAGCAGCTGCTGGGGGAGTACGACCTCACTCCCCACTGCACTGTGCAGATGAACCTGCGCCTTCGGGGGGGCGAGGAGGGGCCAGGAGGGCAGCGCTAAGAACCACCACCTGTGAGTCCCTGGTCAAGGGGGCCCGTAATAAACGTTGATGCAAAGCTAACTGGCTGCCTCTGCGTCTTCCCTCACCCCTGCCCTGGCACCCTCACCTCTGCATGACCTGGGGGAGAGGTGGAGGAGGAGGAAGGCCAGCGGACTCAGGGTCCCTGGGTGGTCAGAACCCACAGCCGAGTAGGATCAAACCAGTAACAGCATCCCCCTACACCCCCACCCCGCAGAGACCGAAGGTGCGTTCCCACACCTTTGGGAAATTAACTTCTAGAGAAAGAAAAAGAGGCCTCGATGGAGTCCATCCCTGGCCCAGGTTGAGCATCGTCACCCCCTGCACAACGGGCCCCACCCAACGTCTGGGTCAGCAGACAGCACAGGGAGGGGAGGCCAGGTCAGGGTCCAAAGGCCACAAGGTGATGTCTCCAGTGGGATCAGCACCGCTGCAAGCAGTGAGGGAGGGAGTCCTAGGGCCTGCCTGGGTAAGCTGGGAGGTGGGGCTCCGGGCCTCTCTGTCCTCCGGCACCCACTAGCCCTGTGTGGGTCTGGGAGGGGTGTGGACGGGGCCTGAACACACACTGTCACCGCTGTGATCTGCTGAGGGGAGGCTGTGCCTTCGGGGTTTCACTTAATGGAGAGGCCTTGGCCAGAGGGAAGGGCGCCTGAATGGGGCTCTGGTGAAAGACCTTTGGGGAGCTCTGCCTGGCACAGGCTGTGAGCACGTCCACACCAGACGCCCCTCCCATCCCAGTTCCCAAATGAGCCCACAGGAGCCAGGCTGAGCCAGCCTTAGAGGCAGGCAAGATGGGGGTGACAGAACAGACACTGCTCTGGGCTGAAGTCCAAGATTTGGTGGACACTCAGACCTCAGCTTTCAGACTCTTGGGGGGGGGG
>PVJC01027699.1:0-23095 GCA_004026665.1 Murina feae
GAGCCTCAGATGCGGCTGGGGGCAGGTCCCCAGTGGCCACACACACACACACACACACACACACAAAAGGCGCCTGGCAGACTGGGGCCATCATAGGACATCCACTGAGGGGTCCCAGACTGTGAGAGGGCACAGGTCGGGCTGAGGGACTCCCTCCACCCCGAGTGCACAAATTTTTGTGCACCGGGCCCCTAGTATAAATATAAAAAAGATGCCTCCATATAGAAGAGGTTAGCTCTTGGCTAACAAAGTCACAAAATTATAATACTTGACTAGATTTTCTTGGAATTAAATAATAACTTAAACAAATGCAGAATAACCTTGAGTCCTTATCAACTGATTCAAAGGGTGTATGGGTCCCAAGCCTAGAAATTAGCTGATTTCTCTGAAGTGTTGATTTGGTTCTAGTCTCTTGTAAGAATGTATACAATGATAACCCAGCTGTGCCCTAACCATATGTTCAGACTCACACAAAAGTCAAATCAGCTTTCTTTTTCTAAATTACTTCCTCCCTTGATGTATGGACCTTATTTATAACCTCCCTTTGTGCAGCCATAACACTATCACATAGGGCTTAGTTTCTGAAAACCATAGCAATTGCCTGAAAATTGATTTGATGTCTTTCGCTCATCCCTCCCTTTGGTCCCTGAAGACATTTTAATATGAGCCATGACATTATGATGGATGAAATCTGGCATTTTACTGTAGCAATGCTACTCCCATGTGGAAAATAACAGCTTGTTCAAAAGCTGGCCTTCCAGCCAGATTTAGGATATACAGTAAAGCCACATTTACAATCTTCCCCTTTTTCTTTCCTTCCAAAATATCCTTCCCAAACTTCTTTGTGTTATCAAATTCTCCATTTATCACAGGTTGAAACTAATTGTAGGTCACATAACGATGGTGACAAATACAGTGAAAGTAAATCACCAAGGACCTAATTATTGATGTATAATTTTATTAGAATATAGACCAATAGAACAGAACAGAGAGCCCAGAAATCAACTCAAGTCATCATACCCAATTAATATTTGAAAAAGGAGGCAAGAGCATACAATGGAGCCAAGACAGTCTCTTTAATAAATGGTGTTGAGAAAATTGGATGGATACATGCAAAAAAATGAAACTAGATCATCAATTTACACCATACACAAAAATAAACTCAAAACGGATAAAGGACTTAAACATAAGATGGGAAACCATAAATATCTTAGAAGAAGCCATTGGCAGCAAAATAGCATACATTTGTTATAGCAATATATTTACCAATATAGCTCTTAGAGCAATGGAAACTAAGGAGAAGATGAACAAGTGGGACTACATCAAAATAAAAATCTTCTTCATGGCAAAAGAAACCATCAACAAACAACAAGAAAGCCCACTGCATGGGAGAACATATTTGCTAATGTTATCTCTGATAAGGGTTTAATCTCCAACATTTATAGGGAACTCATAAAACTTAACAAAAGGAAGACAAACAATCCAATAAAAAATGGGCAAAGGACCTAAATAGACATCTTTCAAAATAGGACATTTAGAAAGCCAAGAGACACATGAAAACATGCTCAAAGTCAGTACTCATCCAAGAGATGCAAATCAAAACAACAATGAGGTACCATCTCACACCTGTCAGAATGGCTGTTATCAACAAATCAACAAAGGACAAGTGCTGGCAAAGATGCGGAGAAAAAGGAATCCTCTTGTACTGCAATTGGGAATGCAGACTGGTGCAGCCACTGTGGAGAACAGTATGGGATTTCCTCAAAAAATTAAAAATGGAACTCCCATTTGACCCAGTGATCCCATCTCATCTTACATAATAAAATCCCAGTAACCATAAAAGAATGACTAGAACGACTGCTCGCCAGTCACTATGAGGTGCGCTGACCACCTCTCAATTCCTTTCCCCAGCAGGCAGGCTCTGATCGCCAGTGGTGAATGGGAACAGGGGATGCTGGTGGCAGGGGATGCGGGTGGCACCAGAGCAATGTCCCTGCCCCGCTGGTTGCTCCGAACACAGAGATCACATGATATTTATCTTTCTCTGACTGGCTTATTTCGGGGTGAGGCCAGCAAGCGGGCAGGAATGGCTGATCACCCGGTCCCCTCCTGGCTGTCAGGTTCTCCTCACTAGATGGCGAATGGGGAACCAGGTGGGAGGTGGCAGGAGGCAGGGCTGGCTGCTGGAAGCAGGGAAGATGGGTCTGATGGCAGGCAAGGCCTAGGAACCATACTCACACATGATTTCATGCACTGGGCCTCTCGTTATTAGATAACAGAATAGCTTTTACATTTTAGGATTCACGCATAGAAAAAAACTACACTTATTCATGTTTAAATGATGAAATAAGTTATTCATTGTAAATAAACATACCCTTGAATTATTTAGTCTTATTCATAATTTTAATTTTAGTCTGTGGGAGATTGAACTGAAGGGAAAATGTAGTTCATGACACTCACATTTTGTATTGGTCCACTTTATTCTGTGTTCACTAATTTGACTTAATTCATTTTTCAGTTTCACTTTTTTTTGTGTTCATTTTTTTGTAGCTACCTCCTTCAAATTCCTTTGACAACCTGAGAATGTCTTGCAGCTGAATGTAATATTAATTACATTTCAAAGCAAACCTTTATTCATTTGGGGACAATCTGTGAAACAGAATTCTGTGACTGAAGTTACTGCCAAGCCAATTACTGCAAAATAACTCAAATATGTCTCGACAGATTGCGTTTTTCTTATTGTTAGATTGTTTATTCCGTAGATCAAAAGGCTACATTTCCCTTTCATTAAAATGAACTAACTCACATAGTTAAATATATCATCCACTCCTTGGGACTATATGTGGGCTTATGTATAGGCAGAGTATGCTAATGAAATCTGTTGTTGTTTTAACAGTGCACTTCCATTTTTTCTACTTGTTTCCCGGTTTTCTTTTTGTCAAGGTATCCTTTGTATGAACAAGGCAGAGTAGAAAGAATTGAAGAGCACTGAAGGCCAGAGTGAAAAGAAATCATCTCATGCTCAGCGAAGTTCAGCGTAGGCTCCTTCGCATTGCATCACGCACGCCGATCAGTGAACGGCAACAGGTTCGGTGGTGCAAGCACGTCGCATTCAGGTGCTTATGGGAACGTTCTCTGCGCAGTTCAGACTTCTTAGTTTCACAACACAAGGCTGAGGGTTTTGTGTCGTTTTTTATTATTTTTTTCTGACGCTCCTAAAGAACGATTGTATGAAAATTTAGAAATACTCCTATCTGGTTAACATTAAGTAAAATCAAGTAATTTATTGATCTGCAGAAGATAAAAAGGTTTTTATATGTAAACATTAATGAGAGATTTTTAGAGCTTTAAGGTACCATAATGTCATCTTTGTGTTTTTTGTAATTTTTCCCTTCAAAAGCAAAAACATGGCTTTCTAGTCCCAAATATCAATATTTGAGTCACCCACAAAGAGAAATGGTTGACTCATCTTTCTCTCCCTCAATTCTCTGATATAGGGTTGTCTTCACTCCTGATGCTACATCCAAATACCTTAGACTGGGAGGCTTAAACAACGGAAATTTATTTCTCACAGTTCTGGAGACGGAAATTCCTATCAGGGTTCCAGCAAGGTCGGGTTCTAGAGAGCTCTCTTCCAAGCTTGCAGGTGGCTACCTCCTTTCGTGTGTCCACACGTGGCAGAAAGAAAGCCATTTGATGATCTCTTTCTTTTCAAATTAGGACACTAATCTCTTCATGAGGGCCTTACCCTCCTGACTTCACCTAAACCCAATTAGCTCCCACAGGTCTTTCCTCTAATACCAGAACATTCAAGGCTAGAACTTCAACACATGAATTTATTTATTTTTTTTTGTTGGGTGGACAAACTAACATTCCATCCAAAATAAGATTTTTGTTCTGCTTTGTTCTGATGCTTCCCATAGCCCTATTCCACAGGGAATTTGCATACTTCAGTTCTGACACAAACTAAATTTATCTGGTGGATCTATGGCAACCCTTTTCCTCTCTTTGGAGCTAGGCCATCTGAGGGAGGCTTTGAATCATGAGCAAGTCACTTGGATTCTTAAATGTAACTCTGGTCTAAGCAGTTCTGACCACAGGCATTGACGGCACTCCTATGTGTTTCTGATGGTTAATGGACTATTAACCAACCCAACAATACAGAATAGGAATCCAAGAATAATTCATCTATTTGGCAAGAGAAATGAAGGCACTATCAGCCAACTTGGAAATAGGATAGTAATTAAATAAAATAACCTCTATTATATACAAATTAAAAAAGAATGTGAAATATTTTTAGTTATATATGCATATCACTCTTCAAAACTCCATATAATCATTATAGAATCCTGGGGAAGAGGTAATGAGTTGGGAATTTCATAAATAATCAGGTTCAGAAAGACCGAGGAATGACTAATCTAAAAAATGTGTGTGTGTGTGTGTGTGTGTGTGTGTGGTAGCCCTGGGCTCACATCTTCCTTTAAGAGAGAACCTGCTGCAAGAGGAGTGGTTGGCAGACAGTTCTCTGATGCTGTACCTTCAGGAGCTATCATGGCATTGAGGCCAAGACCTCTGTCTCTCGCTCTGTGATTTCCTAGCTGATAACCGGGCTCGTTACAAACACTGGAACCAGCTTCGCAGAACTCTCCCACGGGGCACTGTTTCTCCTGGGATTTACCATCAGCCTGGCTTAGAATCTCTCAGGTTGTGCTATATAGCAACAGGCTCTTCTCAGTGCATTCTTTCTATCCTCCCATCACTTCCTTCACATCTGTCAGACCGGCATGGTCACTTGGTTCTCCCTTGCTGGCCCCCTGTTCCTTCTTTTTTTAATCTTTTACAAATATTTTCCCTAAAGACTTTCTATACACTAATCTCATCTTGACCTAGGTTTCCCAGGTCAAGAACTGATACCATATGTATGCATTCATATGAATATATCAATATATAGATAGTAATACATATGCATGCATTAATCCATACATACGCATTTATATTTTTACATGTATGTGTACAGTTAGACATATGTGCATACATACACAGAAACATAAACACACATTAATTTAACCCATTTTACATTTCAGAATTTGAACTGATCTTTTCACACAGATATGCTAAAAGTAAATTTAAAACAATGTGATTTTTCTTTCATTATCTTGGTAAAGATTCTTAGGGATAGGCAAGAAAGTATTTTTATATATGTGTTAGAGGGCATATCATTATATTAATAGTGTTACTGCTTACATTAAAAAAGGCTGAGCCAAAACTAAGCTCAAACCTGTGGTTTATATGACCTATATATTTAGACTATCCTATTTAAAAGTCTGATTTTTGGTCTAGTAGGTAGGAGTAAAGAATATATTAATATTTTAGTTTTTAACTGGCATTTGTTGATGTTAAATAAATTCAATCATCTATGAATAATACTTTATGAGGATGTTACTAAGAAATGTCTGCCCTAGAATATGGCGTGCTGATGACCATAATATTTTGATGAAAAAAATCCATGATTTTGAAACAACACTATGCTGAAATTCCAAAAAGTGGCCAAGACACTTAGTCCTAAATGGGATATTTAGGAAATGTCTTTAGATATAACTTAATTCTATATGGTTTTTATTTCTGTATTTTATAGTAGAGTTTACTGTAAACCTATTTGTATATCTTGAGAATTGATGTGAGAATTGATCTTGAGTATATATTTAAAAGTACATATTCTTAAATACATATCCAATCATGCATTATTTTCTTTCAGATGTCCCTTTTACCTTTTTCTCTTTAACTTGTTACATGAAAGTCCAGTGAACATGGATTATAATAGTTTTTAAAAAGTTTGATGTGGCAATAAAAGAGTACATTACCCAGAGGAAGCCTTTTAAAAATCTGAATTTCTCAGGGTTTTTCCAACATTCTTGATTCAACAACATGACTTGAGCTTGGGAGATTTTATTAGTCTTAATCTGAAATATGTAGCCCATATGTTGATAAGAAAATACATTTTCTGAACACTGCACTTAAAAATACAAAACAAAAAAGATATGTTTTATATTATTTCATGTCATTAAAATGCCAAAAGATAAAAAAAAGAAACAGGAACTTCTCAATACCTGCTGAAGCATAAGTTAAAATTTTTACTAAAGTATCTATATGAAAGCAAATTTGTTACCTTTAGGACTTTTGCTGACACTGCTGTGAGAGAAAAGATCACACATTTTTCTCCTTTCTAGTGAATGTTACTGAAATTTGTTTTTTCTGCACATTTGCAAATGATAACTTATTTGAAATTAAACAAAGTTAAAGAGATAAAAAAAGCACAAGATAAAAATTATTATCATGAGAACAATCTCTCTTCCCCATCCTGTTATTTAAACCATCTAGTCTGTGCTATTTTAGCATGGTAGCCTAAGCTGACTAGTACCAATGTTTTTCTTCCCTTTGCTTCACCAGTCTATTTTTTTTCCTTTTATTTAAAGAAGAAATTCATGTACTGTGGGCTATAACCATACTTAGAATAACACATATTGTTGTTACAAAATTACACAGAGAATTTCAGAGCTTGAGATACTATGTATGCTGTAAAGGTTAAATTCCTATGAACTATGATACTACACTACAGAACAAAGACGTGTTCCTGCAATGGCATAAACAAAAAGTCACCTAGCTAACAAAAAGATTTTAATAATTAAAAAGCTATCTAGTGCCAAGGCATGCAGTGCTAGTAGAGGTGGGAGCGTGTTAGATGGATAGCAAAGACAACTGCAGGCAGGGGTCTAACCAGCATCCTGCCCGACAGCAGCCCGGTGCTCTCCTTGGTGCAGGCAGGCAATACAGTGATGTGTTTCAAATGTGTGAGAACAGACATCTGAAGGCAGGAAACCAAACCTGGGTAACCTCCATCGAAGGGAGTAGGAGATGGAAGATAGCATCCTCCCTCGGGAGGCACTGTAACTTGTAAAGAACAGTTTCAAGAGCAGATCAGAACTGTGGCTGCAGCATGCAACTACAACCTGGAAAACACTTATGTATTACTGTATTGCAGAGAAGGTAGGAAGCAAGAGAACTCTCCAAGGGCCAAAGTGCAAACAAAACAGCAGCATGGGGAAAAATAAAATAGTAACGATGAAATAAAACAAGAACAAAACCCAATAATATTTTGCGTAAAGGAGATACAACTAACTTTGAGGAAACATCAAGATTAAACGTAGAAAGACAGAACAAGTTACAATACCAACCCGAAGCAAGCGAGTACAACTCTCATACTATGAAACAAAATAAATTTGAATAGAAAATCTGTTGTTAGAGACAAAAGATCATGTTAACCATTTTTACAATTTTAAGTTTCAAACACCTAAAATAGTCTAAACAAAGATATAACAAAAACTAATATACTAGTACATGTAAGAATAAATGGACAAAACATCTTCAATCTAGTGAGAGATTTCACTGAACAAGTATTGGTGGTAAAGCAAATAAAGTGATGCTATAGGTTTATTTGAACAGTACCAACATGGTTGACCTCATGTATATGTATATAACCCTGTATCCAATTGTAAGTATTCTTTCGAAGCCCAGGTGGATATTTTTCAGATGACCAGTTACATGGTCATAGATCACAAAAAAGTAAGTACATGTGATGACATCATAATTAAGTTGAAAATCAATAACAAAAGTAACATTAAAAAGTACAGAGTAGAGAATTTGAGACTGCAGAAATAAACACCTTGTGGAAAAAAGAAATAATAACATAAACATTACAATATGTTTTTAACTATAATAAAAACGTTCAGGTAAAACTTAATGAAATTAAGTCAAAATAGGATTTCAAAGGTCATTTAGGATTTAAAATGTCTACAATGGAAAGAAATAAAGACTGAAAATAAATGCTATAAAATTAGTACTTCATTAGAATAACTATAAAGATAATGACAGAGGAAGGAAATCAAAATAAGAAAAAAATGGAAAAAAATACATACAATAGCATTGATCAACAGAGTAAACAGTTGGTATTTTATAAAGACTAATGCAACAGACTGATGGAAAAGGGGTAAGATGCAGTCAAACTGTATTAGGGATGCAAAGGAAAGAAATGGCTGCTTATACAGCAGAAATTACAAGATATTTCTAGTTTCTTAATAAAGGATTATTAGGTAATAATAACTGCTTCTTTTGCCATACAGAGCAGCAAAAAGGGCTGAAATGAATAAAAGTCAAACTACTACACAGTATTTGTAGTCTCATAGAATAGTTGATAATTCCTAGGAGGGACTCAGAGACAAGAACTCAAAAAGGAGAGTCTGGAATGTTTCAGTTCCCAGACTAAGCCCACAGACAAAGGCAGGAAAGAGTCTGGGCACCTTGGCTAATGGAGCAGGAATCAGAGTCCTAACCTGTTAGGGGGTAAGAATCTGTGTGTCACCCTTCTCTGACTGTTGTTCATCATTCACCTTAGGCTACTTTCTGGAGATTCAGTTTTTACAGAGGGACATATATCAATCTAAGGAGGCATGTAAAAGGTAGACCTCCTTGATGGATACCAAATGCCGAAGGGACCAACGAGAAACCTGACACTCTCCAAAGCCAAATATCATAGCATACAACCCATGCTCTGTATTGGCACCCAAGAGACTGTACTCTCAGAACTGTTATGGGAAGAAATTATGTTACTTGAATTCAGGACATTAGATTTTTTTTAAATTTTTTGATGCATCTGTTTGCTGAATATATATTAAGTTCTTTATATATGTATTGGTTTAATTTGGTATTTTTTAGAATATTTCATTGTAATTCATTATTGGGAGCAGCATATAATTTTTTTATCTTTATCATGTTTTCATATCACAGTTACCACTTCATGTTCACTTGTGCTAGTAAATTAGGTATTACTTCTTCCTTAAGTTTTCACTCATGAAGAGATATAAGTTTAAGAATTCTTTACTGGAAGATTTTTATTAGAAATATTAGTGGCCTGGTGCATGAAATTTGTGCACATTAAAAGGAAAATTAATTAGAGGAAATATTTTAATATTGCTATTTTCCCTTTCTCTATAATAGAAGTGTCAGAGATTATAAAGGTCAACTTGCCCCAGCTTGTTTGCAGCTCAATAGGACTTACATGCTACTGCTAGAGATAAGGAAATAGTCATGCTCCAGCCAAACTTGCTGTAATAAATGCTCCAGGGCATGTGAACAATAATAGTTTACAGTTAATCTTTTTACAACCAAAAGAGCAAGTCATGATTTAGCCAGGGGTGATGGGTTCTAGGAATCTAACCTTTCAAAGGTATGAGTCTGTATCCTGTGTTGAGAAATAGAGCAACGAACTTTGTGTGTCACCTTTTGTGGTTTTGTGGATAAAAGCTTGCTTCTACATCTGGTCGGGGCTGCAGTCTCAGTCCTCACTTCAGTGGGGTTCTGGCACTACAGACGCTGGCCAGCTGAATAAAGGCACCTAAATTCTACCCTTTCGTTCTGGTGGTCATCTCTTGCAGGTTGCCCCATAACAAGATGAAAGAAAATTAGTAAAATGTACATGAAAATCTCCCTCCTGTCAGAATCTGAGGCACACTGCAGAACCTAGAATCAAGTCCCCATATACCACTCGCATGTGCTTCAAAATCGCAGGAGACCCAGACCTGGCCAGCTCCACCTGTCAAACCCCTCCAGGTGGGGGGCGTAGCCTTAGGTCCCCCAGCCCAGTGCTGAGTGGGGGGTATAGCCTCAGGTCCCTGCCTGGTGCTGGGATTGGGGGCATGGCCTGAGGTCCCCCATCAAGCCTTGCCAGGAGGGGGCACAGCATGAGGTTCCTGGCCTGGCACTGAGGCAGGGGGCATGGCCTCAGGTCCCCTGTCAAGCCATGCTGGTCAAGAGGAGCAGCCTGAGATCTTCCACCAAACCCTTCTGGACAAGGGGCATGGCCTGAGGTCCCTGTCAAGCCCTGTGGGGTGAGAGGCATGACCTGAGGTCCTTGTCAAGCCCTGCAGGGCCAGGGGCATGGCCTGAGGTCTCCCAGCCCAGCACCTGGATGGGGGGCATAGCCTGAGGTTCCCTGTAAAGTCCTGCAGCGGCAGGGGCGGGGGGGTGAAGCCTGAGGTCCCTCGCCCCAGCCAGGTGCCATGCAGCCTCAGGTCCCTGCTGTTTGGTGGTGACATTACAGTGTCCTGACTAATTTGCATTTTTCTCTATTATATAGATAGATAATATATGTTAGTTCTTCCTGCAGTGTCCAGATTTTCTATAACTTCTTTGTCAATTGTAATAAGTTGTATATCTCAGGAGTTCTATTTAATGTCGTTTTCAAGTTTATTGGCATAATTTCATCATTATACCTATTTGAAATTGTTTTACTTTCTCTATGATGTAATCTTTTTATTCTCTTTTTTAAACTAACAAAGCCTTTTATGGTTTTAAAACTCACTTTTCACCTTAATCTTTTGGATAATTTTAAATTTTGTCAGACTTTTAAATAAAACAATTTTAACTTTGATAATTCTCTTTGTGTTTATATTTTATTCATTTCTAGTCATTCTATTATTTTATTACTTATACCATTTGTTTTTTTTAAATTTTTTGTACCTCTCTACTTTCTTTTTTTTTATTTGTTTGCTTATTATTTGTTTTTTTTGTTGTTGTTGTTGTTAATTCTCAACCCAGAATATTTTTTCATTGATTTTTTTAGAGAGACTAGAAGGGAGGGGGAGAGACAGAGAGAGAAAAACATTGATGTGAGAGATACATCAATTGGTTGCCTCTCACACCTGCTGGACCAGGGCCAGGGATCAAGCATTTAACTGAGGTATCGGCCTTTGACCAGAATTGAACCTGGGACCCTTCATTCTCAGGGACGATGCTCTATCCACTGAGCCAAACTGGCTATGGCTCTACCTTCTTAACTACATGTTTGAATAATTCCAGCATTTGTTAAATATATATTTAAGGCTATAAATATTTCTCACAGCCCTTTTAATATAAAATATACTCATCATTCATTTAGAAATGTTTCATGATTTCTATTTTATTTTTTCCTTGAACTATGCGTAATTTTGAGGTGTAATTTGGTTTTGAATTTCCCAACATATGACATTTTTTAGTTATCTTTTTGTGTTTAAATTCTGGTTTAATTATACAATGGTTTGGCTTTTTTAGATTACACCTGTTTTAAACTTTATATTTTGTTATTTTTTCTAGTTTCCAGTTCTCTGACAAAAGTTTTAATCCTATGTCTTATTTTCTTGAAGAAGTGTTATATGTAGTTATTTCAAAATTGTACCCACTTGAAAACTGTTCTTTTTTTGTCTTAGTGTCTCTTGGTTTTCAGTCATATTGTCTTATCTTTTTATATACACTTTTTTTTATTGGGTATTAGACATAGGACATGAGTAACTGAAGAAATATTTTGGGTCCCAGGAAAATATGTTTCTTTATAGAGAAGTGTATTTATAATTCTGGCAGGTACCTAGGTACATGGGCTATACTATATTAACTTGTTTAAATTTAGGGACTACACTGATTCAAAGGCTATATTACTTTTCAAGGGCTCATCTATTTTTGGATCCTTTTTTACAACTCTTATGTAGTTGTTGGTATCCCAATCCAGATCTCTGTGAATCCTAGATATAAATTTCTGACCCTTTATTTCTATGTTGGCTGTGGTGTGACTATTTCTATTATAGTAGCAGTGGTTTCTTAATGGGACTTCTGTACATATGGTTTTGGCAGATAATCCTGCCCACATAGCTTCCAAACCTATTACCTTCCAAAAGATGATATGTTCTACCAAATATCATTAGATAATTAATTTCCTATTTATGTTTGCCAGAGTTGGCTTTTGTGACTTGTAACTATGAAACCTGCTTGAAATCAATAAACCAAATTATCTGTCAGGGAAAGTCACCATTTAATAACATTCATTTTTCCAAATTATTCTGTGAAATTCTTATAGTTTCCCATGTGAACTTAAATGTCATTTTGTTCAGTTACATCACAAGTTAGGATTCTGACTGAAATAGTTAATTTGTGTGGGATGGGCATTTTTAATAATCTGAATTCTTTCTAGAAAAATGATATTTCTCTCTAATTACTCAGTTCTTTTCTACTCAGTAAAGTTTGGTGATTATCTTCATATTAGGGCATCTATCTTTCTTTCCTTTTATTTATTTTGATTTTGGTTTTGATGTGACTGAGCTAATATTCCCGATGTTTCTCCATTTCCATTTCAAAGTACTGGTTGTTAGTATAGAGCTTATATACTTTTTCATATCTATTATGTATATGTAAGTGCTTTTATCAAAATATTTTACTAGTTCTAAAAGATGATTGCTTGTTAGTTTTTAATTATGTATATTGAGGTTTCTAGGTCTGCAATCGTATGTAGGCTTCTCTTAATAATTTGGACAAAAACAGTTGAGTACTTATAATTTTATAGAGTATTTCAGATATTTTTTGAAAACATCCAATCTCATAATTAGGTAGTATTCATATTTTACTTGAAAAGTATTAAGAATGGTAGCTAGATTTTAGAAAATATCCAAGTATTTTGAAGTTATGTTATATTTTTAAGGTTTTAGTGTAATTATTTACTATAGTACATTAACAAGCTATGTTTCTTAATATTGAAACATCTTCAATGCTAGAATCCTCCACCTGTTCTTATATATTGCAATTTGTTCAAATTTCATTTAGCTGTTTCATTTTTATATTAACAAATAAAAGTAGATGATAGATAGATAAATAATATAGATAATAAAAGAGTAATATGCAAATTAGGCATCACTGCATCACAAAGATGGCGGCCCCGTCACAAGATGGTGGCACCCACAACCACATCCTATCTAATAAAAGAGTAATATGCAAATTAGGTGTCACTCTGTCACAAAGATAGTCGTCCCCATAGCCACAAGATAGCAGTGCCCAGGAAGGCTCAGCCCCACCACTGAAGTGGTCAGGCCTGTTAGCCAGGCAGGTGGCGGGGGATGTGGGGGGCCCTAGGGGTAGAACAGGTGATCAGAGGGGGCTGGGGGTCCCCTGCCCAGGCCTGCAGCCTTAGCCAGAGGTTACAGGCCTGGGCCGGGCTGGAGCTGGGATTGGAGGGGCAGGGGTGAAGACGGTGATCAGAGTGAACTACAGAGAAAACACCTTTTCTTACTGCTCATTGGCTAAGCTTCCTATATGCCACTGGTAATATTCTTAGTAACTTGGGTAATAGAAATCCAAAAAGGCAATATAGGGTTTTTCCACCACACTCCTGGAGAAAAAATATGAAGGTCCACTGCTGGAGGGCTAAGAAATGTCATATCCTGACCTAGCTGGTTTAGCTCAGTGCATAATGCCTCAGCTTGCTGACTGCAGGGTCTGGGTTCAATTCAGACCAAGGGCATATACCTAGGTTGCAGGCTCCTCCCTGGCCAGGGCCCAGGTCAGGGCATATGCAGGAGGCAACCAATCAAAATGTTCCTCTCACTTTTATGTTTCTCTCTGTTTTTCCCTTCTCTTCCACATTCTCTAAAAATCAATGGGAACATATCCTCAGGTGAGGATAAAAAAAAAGAAAGAAAGAAATGTCATATCCTATGAAAGACACATCTTGAAAATGCCTAAAGAGAGCTGTCATTTTTTCATGGTGAAGGGACTGGAGTCTGTGTTGATGAAAACACCTTGGTGGCTGTGGTTACTGGCAGTGGCTGCAGCAGTGGGGTGATGGGGCTGGTGGCTTCCCCTGATTAGCCTGGTTGCCTCCCACAAAGGGAGACCAGACTGCAGCTTAGGCCCACTCCCAAAGAGGAACAGGGAGTGGGCCTAAGCCATCAGTAGGACACCCCATGAGGGATCCCAATATGTCAGAGGGGGTAGGCTGGGTTGAGGAACCCCCCCCTTCGAGTGCATGAATTTTGTGCACTGGGTCCCTAGTATATACCATTAACATAGCTCAAATTTAGAGAGATGATTTTAGAATGAGTTGGGAAGCTTTTTTCTGTGGGGCTTCTAACAGTATAAAATACATACATGTATTTGTTATTTGAGTTTAAATAAAAATTAGATAAAAAATACCTGAGCATTATACCTTTCTATTTTCATTAGATATTTATAAATTTTCCCAATTTCTACTATTCTTAGTTTGTCATATTTTCTCACTCTTCTTAGGTCAATTTTGCTAATTATATTTCACAATAAAATTTTAAATTTCCTTTAGATTTTCTCATTGCTATCAAGTTGCTTGTAATAGTCTTTGCTGATAGACTGTTTTAACATTTCCATACCTGTGATTATATATCAATTTATATCCACAAACCTATTTATTTAGATTTCCTTTTCCTTTATCAGACTTGTCAAGTACATTTATATTTTGCTTTCAAAGAGCTAAAAGTTGGTTTTATTTATTCTTTTCCTACTATTTTTATCTTCTTTTAATTCATTGGTAGTTCCTTACTAATTTTTCTCTTTCTTCTTTTACCTATATAATAGAGGCTCGGTACACAAAATTTGTGCATGGGCAGGGGTCCCTCAACCCAGCCTGCACCCTCTCCAATCTGAGACTCCTCAGGGGATGTCCAACTCCCTATGGGATCAGGCCTAAACTGGCAGTCAGACATCCCTCTCATAATCTGGGACTGCTGGCTTGTAACCATTCACCTGCCTTCCTGCCTGATCATCCATAACCACTCTTCCTGCCGCCTGATCACCCCTAATTGCTCTCCCCTGCCAGCCTGATAGCTCCTAACTGCCTCTGCCTCAGCCCCTGCCACTGTGACTTTGTCCAGAAAGACGTCTGGGAGGATGTCTGTAAGACATCCTGTCTAATTAGTATATTACCCTTTTATTAGTATAGATATAAAGCCTGAATATGCAAAAAGTTCGAACAGCGGAACAACCAACCAACCAACCAGTCATAATGATGTGCACCAACGAGGGGGCATGTGTGGAACATGGCTGCATCAGCAGTATCCAGCAGAGCATGGAACATGGTGAGCACTGGCCGCCACAGAATGGTGGAGCAGGTGAGCGGGGGTGCCAGACCAAGGGGCATCACTGGTTGCTATCATTGGGGTGAGCCTCTGGTGGTTACGGAAAGTTCTTTGCTCCCACATGCTGTGGTCCTGCCGGGCACTCACACCTGCTGTCGCTGCCCGGTGCCGGCCCCAATCACTGGGCACCGTCAGCGGGTGTAAACAGTGGTTTTCTGGCCCTAATCACCCCTCAGGGCTTCTCCACTTTCCCCTGCTCCTGACTGGCAATCAGGAACTGAAGCCACCTCTCCCATCCGCTGCCAGCCACAGCCCCACTCGCACCTCCACCTGTTGCTGGTGCTGGAGCCACCGCTCATACCACTGCCGGCACCAGCCCTGCTCGCACCTTCAGCTGGCACTGGAGCTGCTGCTGGCACCTGCTGACAGTGCCGGCCTCACTCTCACCCGCTACTGGCACCAGCCCCAGTTGCTCCACACAATCAGCGGTGCCAAGTGGGCCAGCACCATCAGCACGTGGAAGCGACAGTGGTGGGAGCTGGGCTGCCAGCAGACAGGGGGCCGGGGAGGGGGAGGGTCCAGGTGGGGACGAGGAGGATGGACCGAGACCGCCCAGTTCCCACTTTGCACTGGGCGCCTAGTCTTTACATAGTAACATTGTTTGTATATGATAGTACATTTACATCACTGTAGGTGCATTTTAAATAATAAAATCACTTTTCTTCAGCTACTCTCAGTATATTCCTTAGGTTTGATTCTAAACCATTCTCAGATATGGTTTAGGTTTTCACTTAATTTTTTAATGATTTTTAATTTTTTAATGATTTTTTTAGGCGGCAATTTTTTTATGAGGTGATAAAGCCACAAAGATTAATATTACTTTAATGTTTGCTCTAGTAAGCCATCCGAAAGAAGGTTGTCAAATTTTAAATCTTCCTTTCAGTTTTGGCTCCCATATCTGAGGCTCCTTGGTGTAAAGGAGCTTGGGATGGGGTGGGAGTGGGGCGAGGACAGACTTCTTTTAGGGAATTGGCAGTGCCCAGCACACTCTTCCTAAAAGTAGTGTCAAGCGGCCTCCCTGTCCTCGAGCAGGCTTCTCTCACAACGGAATGCTTCTGCTGCTCTCTCCTCTAGAAAACTCAAGGCCTCGGAAATACTCTAACTGATCAGGGCCTCACATTAGGTTTCTTTTATTTTCTAAGTTGCTCTATTAGGGACATAGGGGGCCGGGGGGAAGATATCCTGAGATGCATTCAGCAAGTTATCCTCAGTAATATAATTTTTTTCCTGAAATATATTTTGAAATCCTGCTAATTATCACCCCTTCCACTACTGTTGTCACTGAAACCTTTATTAGCTCTACCTTGAACTGCTGAAATCATTTCTCAACTGGAACATCTTCTGTTTTTAGCTCCTAAAACCAATCTTTTTCCCATACTCCCAAAGCTGCGGTTCACAATACACATAGGAACTTTATTGCCACCATTTTCACTACTTACAAGTCATTTCCACTTCTTACAAGATCATCATGAAATCCACTTTGCTCAGGATGGCATATGAGATATTTTTAAACCTGTGTAGCCTATCATAAAAATATTATCTGAAACACCCACACTCTATTTTCTCCAACCAGTAAATCTATCTTCACCACTACCTGTACTGATAGCCCAAATGACTGAACCTCCAAATTAGTTGTGTGTTGTTTTTTTAAATCACCATTTCACATTTTATTTATTCACTTATTCTAATACCAGGATCAGTTATGGCAATTGGACATTTTTGGTAATGAGTTTTTGTATGTCCTTTCTTTTTTTAATTGGCCTGGATGATTTTCTATATAAAAGACTATGCCTTATCATTATACCAAAGAATATAGATGTTTAAATAAATTAATTAATTTTAAATAAATTAATTATAAATATTCATTTTATCATGTCACAAAAATGTTGGGTAATTTTCAAATTTTAGTTCTCTATTTTATATTTAATTATTACTTATTAAGGGCAAACAATTTAGGGACATAAATTCCATAAAATATAGGCTAGTCTGTAAAATAGATGAAGAACTGGAATTATCCAATGCTGTAAGTCATTTTAATTAAGCTCACTCTGAAAGAAGCCCGTCATCAAAAATAATAACAGGTAACTGGCACAAAGGTAAATTTGTAGCTGCAAAAAATTTAGCAAATAAGTCTAATATGAAACACTTAACTGGCTCCTAGGCAAGAAATTATACACTTATTTCCCTATTGATCCTATTGAAAAAAACATAAACGTGAGAGCTCAGAGTCTGTGTCTTGGACTGGCCAAGAACATCCACGAAGTTACCATTCTCTTGGCTTAAGTAACAAAACATATTGAAAGAGGGTGCAAAAGGAGATCAGTCCTATTGTCAGCAGCAGAAGAGGTGTGGACCATGGCTGTCACACTGCAGTGTAACAGCCAATTAGTTGTGTAATTGAATTTTGCCAATAAAAAGGCATTACTATATTTGGAATCTGCAAATTTTATGCATCTCTACAGCACATTGCAATTGGAGATAAAGGTGAAAATATCAAATTTTTAATTGGTTTTATTGTTAAAAAAATAATTGATGACTTTGAAAGACAACTTAGACATAATGAAACAGCTTAAAGCCAACCATTATGATTGTCTTTCATGCAAGTAGACCATGCAAAGAATTGTTATAATCTGTGGGACTTTAGAAAGGTAGGAGAAGAATGATCCTTTTTGAGCAGATTTTCAGTTATCTATAGTTATAGATGAATTATTCGAGTAAACGTGAATGAAGGAGTGATTTAGAGAAAATTTTGCATGTAACCCATTAAGAAAAATTTGTGAAACCAAGCACACAGAATGTTATTTTTCAAATGATGTGGGTGATAGGATATTCCATCTACAGCTTGTTAATTGACTATTTATTCAGGCCACAGTTTCCAAAATTTGGTCCACAGAACACTAGCTTATAGGATATTAACATATTCCATGTATAAAGCATTCTTTGCACAAATAGTTGTGTTGCTGCTGATGTTCTTGTTTTAATTTTTAAAAGAAAGTTAAATAGTATTAGTGCAATACTTTACAGAAACTTTAATATGGAAATTTCAATATTTCAAAGGAGATTGAGGAAGCAGAATTTTCCAAATTTATTTAACCAGCAATTATTTCAATAAGCTTTGCTTTAGGAAACAATATTACTTTATGTTTATGCATCTATTTTGTGGAACTCTTTTCAGCAATTTCATGTAATGTTTTATATGTTTTGTGAGAACTTTTATTTCTCATGGAAAACATGACCTGCAAAAAGTCTAGAAGCTAAATTTATATATTTTGGCTGATGGGAGAAGTTCAGTGTGTGTGTGCGTGTGTGTGTGTGTATTGCTTGATCTGTAGCCTGTCTTCCAGTTTGTGTAAAATTTAAAGAGAAAAATAGTGCTTCCTGTTTTTAACATTCTCATCTGAGAATATTTTAAATTTATTTTTATTATTATTGTTTTTTATTCTTCATCTGAGGACATGTTTGGGGAAAAGAGAAAGAGGAAAGGAGGGAGAGTGTGAGGGAGGGGGAGAGAGGGAGAGAGAGAGAGAGAGAGAGAGAGAGAGAGAGAGAGAGAGAGAGAGAGAGAGAGAGAAATATGGATATGGGGGAAATATCTATCGGTTGCCTCCCATACATGGCCCACTGGGGACTGAATCCGCATCCTGGGTATATGCCCTAACTGGAATTGAACCTGCAACCATTTGGTGTACAGAGAGATGCTCCAATCAACTGAGCCACCCGGCTAGGATCAGCATTAATTTTTAAATTAATATGAGAGGTTATGTGAAGTTTTTAAATAAAGTTCAGATTATCTAATTCCAACACCTGGCTTCTCATCAGACACCATACAGTCTAGACTCTGAAGACAGTAGGATAGTATATTTAAAATGCTCAAAGAAAACAACTGCCAATCAAACCTCCTATATCCATCACAATAAAATCCCAATTCTTTAAAAATGAAGACATTCCCAGAGAAACAAAACCTGAGAGAATCTGTTGATACCATATATCCCCTATGAGAAATACTAAAGGAAGTTCTTGGGCTGAAAGCAAGTCACCCCAGATGGTAATTCTAATCACCTGAGAGCACAGAGCACAGGCAAAAGTAATTATGTAGCCATAAAATACAGTGTTAATGCATGTCTTCTTTTTTCTCTTAACTTACTTTAAACAACTGTTTGACAATAATAATAGATAACCATAGGCATTTTTTATATCCCTCCTTCCCAGTGTGCCTTCCATGTCTAGCCCCACCTTCCTTCTCAGGTGCCTTCCGTTATCATCAGTTGTCTCTTCTTTCTCGTCTGTTTGTTATTGCTTGTTTGGATAACCTCATCACATGCATCAACATGGTCAAGCTTATCATATTTTGAAAAGCAAACCAAGAAACCTCTTTGGATGCCATATTCCTATCAGCTACCACTTTGTCTTTTTCCTTCACAACAGTAGTTAATTAAAAGTTGAGGCATTTCTTGCTGCCTCAACTCTACTCACCTCTCCAGTCGCTTCAGCCAGCCTTCGCTCACATCACCACAAAGCAGTTCTTTCTGAAGTTGCCAACAGCGTTCTGAGAAGGGTGGGGAGGGGAGCCTCGGGGGCACTGGGACAGAGAGAGCAAGAGACACTGCGGGCGAGACCACAATCCCCACAGTGCCGACCTCCTGAGGTCTCTGGAGCTCCGTTGGTCGCCAGGGGAGTCCGGCAATACGAAACAGGTGTGTGCATCCTGGGGCACACAGCTTTTCCCAGGCTCCTTGAAGAGAATTTGGCTCATACCAGTGATCACACAATCCCCAAGGCCTCTGGGCTTCTCGACAGCCCACAATTAGAGTCACAGGGTGCAGGGCCTGGTCCCAGAGCCCCTGCCAGGTGTGGGGGACAGTGTCCTGGCCCAAATACTCCAGCACAGGAGGAAGCGTGCAGCCCCTTATGGGGAGTGCGCTGCACACACAGAGCTGCAAAGCTGCAGCCATCCAGGATCCTCGGGGTCCTAGCGGCCATGTTGGCTTCCAGAGCAGAACCCTGGGCCTCTATTTGATGTCCTCCAAGGTCCAAGGCGGCCGAAACCTGAACACCCATTTCATTCTGAAATCAGAAAATGGGATGTGCCCCTCAGCGCAGGACCTGACTGGAAACCTCCCTCTTAACAACTGGTGATGTCAGTTTTGCCTGCCTTCCACCTCTGTGCACAGCCACCCTCCTCCTTCACCTCTCCCTGCAGACGTGAGTGCAGCGCCCTCTAAAGACCACTTGCCTCAGTGTCCGTTCCAACCACAGACCACATTACCCTCACCTGCCCAGGGCCTTTTATAGCTAAAGGAGGAGGTCACTGCAGCCTGGAACACACAGATCTAGGGCCCACAGGGTATCAGCAGGACTTTATGTGGATGAGAAAGGCTCTTTTAATATATATATATATATTTGATTTTTTACAGAGGGGAAGGGAGAAGGATAGAGAGTTAGAAACATCAATGAAAGAGAAACATTGATCAGCTGCCTCCTTCACACACCCTACTGGGATGCGCCCACAATCAAGGTACATGCCCTTGACCAGAGTCTAACCTGGGATCCTTCAGTCTGCAGGCCAATGCTCTATCCACTGAGTCAAACCAGTCACAGTGAGAAAGGCTCTTGAATCTTGGTTTCCGCAGTCTACCGTACACATCAAGCCCTCAAAACAACTTGATGCCCAGGACTGCTGGCTCCTAACCACTTGCCTGCCTAATTGCCCCTAACTGCTTCTGCCTGCCAGCCTGATTGACACCTAGCTGCTCCCCTTCCAGCTTGATTGTCCCCATCTGCCCTTCCCTCCCAGCCCAATCATCCACAACTGTCCTCCCCTGCTGGCCTGCTCATCCCCAACTGCCCTCCTCTGCTGGCCTGATCACCCACAACTACCCTCCCCTGCTGAGACCTGCCTCTTCCCCATGAGGTAGCAGAGACTCTGGGACCAGCCTCCTCCTCATCATATGGAGCTTTGGGACCTCCAGGCCTCACAGCGCAGAGCAGCTTCCAGGCCCCGCCTCCACTGTGCATGTGGCCACCTTTGTGGCAGCCGCGTTGTGCGGGAGGGCGCAAGGACCACTTAGGCTTTTATTAGTATAGATGATATTTGCCTTTCTCTGATTGGCTTATTTCACTTAGTATTATTCTCCAGGCATATCTATGCTGTGGCAAAAGGTAAGATTTCCTTCTTTTTATGGCATTACATTGTGTGAATGTGCCACAACTCTTTTATCCATTCATTACTGATGAGCACTTGGACTGTTTCCAAATCTTGGCTATTATAAATAGTGCTGCAATGATACATTTGATAAAGGGTTAATATCCAAAATATATAAAGAATTTATATAGTGCAATGCCATTAAAAACAAACAACCCAATTAAAACATGGACAAAGGAACTGAATACACATTTATCTAAAGAGACATATAAGTGGTCAGTGGACATATGAAGATGCTCACGTCTATAGACTTCTTGATTGAGGTTATTCTCAGTATTGTTACTTCTTTAATCCAGCAACAGGAGTTCTTTCCTGTAGTAGAAACTGTTTGCATAATTTCCAACACTTTCAGAAAGCTTCAACTCAGAGGTAACAGAACCACCTCCAGTACTTACTTCCCATAATGCATGTTTCCTATTGACCAGTTTCTTATGGTCTGAGGTCAAATCTAGAAAATAATTTATTTTGTATTTTAATGGCAACTTAAAATATTAAAAATATGAAATCCTTTTTCTAGCAGGAAAAATAAAAAAGACCAACTACATTTCACAAATAAAACAGAGGCAAGGAACAAAACTGATAGCTGTGTTTATTATTTTTCATGAAGAAATATCAGATACACAGGATTCTCTAAGAATAAGAAAAATATTGGATCATTAGTTTATGCTCTATTGGCAAGTCTCAAAACATGCCCTTTCTTACTATGCCTTTTCAATCTTTAAAAATAGAGGGACAAAAATATCTTTCAGAATGGTTAGAATCAAATAGTAAAATAATCTCAGAAAATCTCTATCACTATGGTTTAAAATTACTTGAAAATAAAGTATTAGCATTTCTAAGTGTTATTCTAATAATTTAAATAATACATAGTACCATTTGAGAAAATATTGAAGAACTTGAAATATTTTACTAAGGATATTTATTTTTTAAAGTAATTTTGCAATTCTATTGTTACATGGACTATGTAAAACTATTTTCTGAAAGCTAAGTGAATAGTTGTTTTAATAGTCTCCCCAATGTGTGCATAAGAAATCAGACATGTACAGCATTTTGAATATTTTTGCAGGAATCTTTGTGTATTTTTTTCCCTCCATCCTTTTATTCTCCTTTTAGTTTGAACACTTCAAATAGTCTTGTAGGAGACACTTGTATTGCTGAGACTAACATAGCAACATGGGACAACCAGACTTTTTATTCCCAAATAAGAAGAGAAATAGCCCAATCTTTGTGAAATATTTGTACCAGAATAGCTCTTAGACATGTTGGTGAAAATGACTTGTTGAGAGATCTGAGACTACTACAGAGTAGAAGGAGAACAATTGATGTGGGGGATTGCAAGAACTCTGGTTGGGTATGAAATGGAAGGGGTGTCTGTTTAAAAACTCTTGCAAAAGGTCTTGAGTATTAGCAGCATCAAGTGACTTGATTTTCACAATTGAAGGACATTGTACCTAGGCCTATGATCATAACTTATAGTTACATTTCACAATTTATAAAATAATGAGAATAAGTATTCTAATCTAAACTAATAAAAGCGAAATAGTAAAATTAACCGTTTCTCCGAGACAGGGTAAGCCACGCCCACCAGCCAATCAGAGTGGCTGTATGCAAATTAGCCCAGGCAAGATGGCGGCCGGGAGCCTCGGAGAGAGTGGCGGGTGAATCGTGGAAACCAGTGGGGCAGCAGAGTGGGCTGGGCAGGTGGTGGCTGATGCCTTGCAGGGTCCAGGCGGAAAGGCCCCACACCCCAGCGCTGTGAGCTCCGCTTCGGCTCAGGGCCGCTGGGTAAGGAGGCGCGGAGGACTTGGCCTGCGGGGCGGAAAGGCCCCGCACTCCAGCGGCTCTGAGCTCCATTTCGGCTCAGAGCCGCTGAGCT
>PVJC01027700.1:0-23091 GCA_004026665.1 Murina feae
AGGAACCCCCTACCCCAGTGCACAAACTTTGTGAACTGGGCCCCTAGTTATTATATAAAAAATGCATATATTTGATGTTTACATCTTGATGATATTAGACATATTCATATACCCATGATACCATCACTACAACCAAGGTACCAAACATATTTATCACTTTCAAACATTTCCTAGTGTTCTTTTGTCCTCCCCTATTCCTCCTTTTTCCCTTCTCAGTCCCTAATCCCCCTCAGATTAGCTCTCTTCTCCCCCCCCCGCCTCTCTCTGTCTGTCTCTCTGTCTCTGTCTCTGTCTCTCTCTCTCTTACACACACACATTCACACTCACACACATTTTTCTTCTTATTGTTAGATCATTTTTGAGACTTATATGATTATTACTGACATAGCCACCACGTAATTACCTGAAAATAAATGCTCTAACATGCATTTTGCAGATGTTACAAATGAATAAAATGTAAAGAATTAAAAAAAAAAAGTGGGTGGTTTTGCTGATAAGGAAGGTTATTACTTTTATATTGGAGAACACATTTAATGGTATATACCCATTATTTAAAAAAATATTCTTTCTCTCTTAAGTCTATATGATTCCAATCTTGTAAGCACAGGAAATAAAACACACATTCTAGAGTTTCTTTCTTCTGTTTATGTTGAGTTCTTTATGGAAAAACTAAGCCAAGAACATAATGTTCTCTCTTTTTGATGAATAGTTGATTCCATTTTAAAAGGAAAATCCTTCCTTTCAAAAAGCTGTAAAATAGAAGTATTTTAAAAATAGCTCCATCTGGCTCGTTGTGCAGGATCATTTAAAACTGTATGCTCAGTCTAAAGGATTTTACTTGGTCATGAAATGCATATGTGCACATAAATCAATGTCCATCTTTGTGTCTGCTATCGAACTTGAAATTTTCGTGAATATTGACACTGACAATGCTCTCAGTACAACCAATATTGAATGTACATTATCTGATTAGAGCCCAAAAGTAATGAACAAAGTAGACATGTTCTTTATGTTACAGGCTGTCCAGATTATATACAATTAATATTTTCCATTAATTTACTATTTATGCATCAACTTAGCCCTGTTCACTGCAGCCTAGTCCTGTCATTTGAAGCTATTATCTAGTAAAAATAAGCTTAAAGAACAACATTAGTGACTTCTGGTGATACCCCCTTGCTTCTTACTCACTGTTACTTGTATATGTGACATCACCATCCACTCTCAATCCAGTAGCATGTCAGTCCCTCCTTAACCTTGGGCATTTGTAATTGATGAGGGTCTGGGATCAAGTGGTATATTCTTTGACGTGGTTAAATTATGTGTTGGAGGTAATAAACCAATAAAAATAGACTGTGATTCCTCTGTCTGGAATCTTTTTTTGGTCTGAGCATAGGCTATTAAGAACTTGGCTTTCTGTCTCTTTATTTCTCATTACTTGACATAATATAGAAAATGAAATACAGTAAGTGGATGCCTGTCTGTCTCTTCTGCTCTCTTTATTTCTCAATTTCTTCTGGGAAAGGGGGAGGAATGAGAGCCCAATAAATATAGCTGAGGGAATGAAGCCTGTGTTGTTGCTACACTGCACATATTCTTACAGCCTTCTAAATTGTAAAATGTTAACAGCAAAACTGAATCTTGACATGTTGATAGCTAAAACCATACTGCAATATGGCACATCAATTGCCTGTTATGTTTTTGAGAACCAAAAAAATTCTCTTCTGCACCATTAACGTAAATCATACCAGTTAAAACACTTTAATACTCCAGGTGTTTTCCTCTTGTCATTGTGTTGTTGTTTTGGTTTGTTTTCAGCTGGTACATTTGTTGATTTCGGTTTGTGAGGGGGAAGGGGATGAAATAAACTATAGATTGGCTATGAAGTTATGTACACAAATAAAACTCAATAAGCTTGTCAAATGAACATTTCACATTAACTAAAATAATAACCTGTCATAGAACTTTAAACAGTTTTCCCCCATCTTTCAGAAGAACAACATAGTGCTATAAGTACCACAGCTGCATGTTTTGATTTTTTAAAAGAACAATTAGTTTCTAAAGACTTCCATCACCCTGTAGTGCTCCAGATGTGAGTTATAGCACTGGTGTGAACAATGAACATTATTAACTTTAACGGAACTTAAAAAATAGCCACTGAAGATAAAATTTTGAAGCACTGATTGACTGGAAAAATACTGGAAGCAATATTTGACCTCAGGAGGCAGATGTCAATTAATTTTTAAAACATACACAAGTGGACAATTTTTCTGTTTTAATGTTTGGAAGCCTAGATGAACATGGTACCCGAAGCAAACAAGGTCAAGACCTGGGCATCCTCTCCGTTAACCACAAGGGGCTGAATTTGTTCAAAGCAGCTCTATCCTCTCACTGGCATGAATATTTAATCCTTAAAGGTGGAAGCAGCCTTTTATTTTGAAAATGAACAGAGCTCTGAAAATCCTCATGAGTTCAAATAGGGTAATGAGACTTTGAATCTGTTTCTCATACGATCGTTTTCATATGTTGTACCCTTTCACTGGTGACATGTTTATTGTCTGAGTGCCCCCCTGGCCCCCCTGAGACCCTTGTTCCCACAGTCCTCTCCTTCTATATGCACTGTTTTCTCTTGTACTAAAACATGTTTTGTTGCTGGATATTGATAAAGCACAAAGTGTTCAGGCATAATTAAATTCAAGAATTCTGCACAATATCTCTCCATCATAGTTTACTGAGACTCTCATTCTGATGTCTTGAAACCCTTTCTTATGCAGTTTTAGATTTTGGAGAAAAAATAACAAAGGACTTGCAATCCTTAGTTACATAGAGAAAATTACTCAAATATTCATAACCTGGGGCCAATTAACATAAATGCCACATAAAAATGCAAATAAAACAAGATTCAAAGGTGGAATGTTGGCTGGCTAAGAAAACAACGTGACAGAAGTATAATCAATAGTGTATCTTGAGGAATGAGCTGACTTTGACATGGAGAACTGAGAGAGAGAGGGAATTTTAGGTAGGGAGAACATGAGCAAGGGTATGGCAGTTCAACAGAGGACCATTTGAAGCAGCAAAAGTAACATAATTTTGAAACATGGGGAGACAATAGCAAACAGCAGAAGATAAGTTTGGGAAGGAATGTTAGAACAATATTACATAGAAAAATTGCATGCCACACAATTTATTATTATTCACAATTATTTAGATAACCAAGAAATGGTGAATGAAGGTTTTAAGGAGGAATAAAAATGATTCTACATAAATTTAAGAAGTAGTAGTATAATTCAACATAAAAAAACTAGCAGATAGATATACAAGATGCATAACTTCTGTTTTTTTCCCAGAGAACTGAGTTTTACCACCCTAACTTTCCTGGCTGGTGTGGCTTAGCAGTTGAGCATCAACCCAGGAATGAAGAGGTTGCCCGTTCAATTCCAATCAGGACACATGCCTGGGTTTTGGGCTTTATCCCTAATGGGGCCATGAAGGAGAGAGCCACTCACCGGTGTTTCTATCTCTCCCTCTCCCTTCCTCTAGCTCTAAAACTCAACAAAAATATTTAAAAAAATAAGAACACCATAGGATATTATTATTATTATATACTGTTGAAGGAATAGTAATACTGTCATATAAATTTTGTTTTACAGAGTTTCTTTATAGACCAGTAAAAGGAAGAAAATAAGCATTTATACTGTCCTTTATAAGTATGTAATTACCTTTATCAGTGCTCTGTTTTCTCCATGTGAATTTGAAATATTTAATTTATTCCTGAAGAATTTACTTTTAGTAATTTTTTTAAGGCAAGAGGTCAGGTCTGTTAATAATAAATCACTTTCAACACCTCTATTTTATTTATTTGGCAAAGTCTTTTTCAATTTCATTTTTGAAATGTAGCTTTCCTGGAAATAAAAATTTTGGTTGACATTTTTTGTCTTTTAATATGTAAATATGTTTCTTGTCTCCAAGGGTTCTGATCAGATGTCAGTTGTTAATTTTACTGGAGGTCCTTGTACAGAATGAATCACTTGTGCTTTCAAGATATTTTATTTGTCTTTGTCATTCAACCTTTTACTACAATATATCTTTTTATGGTTCTTCTGTATTTCTTTCTGTTCTTCATATTGTTTAACTGCTGTCTATCTTCAAGTTTGTTGACTCTTCTTGTCATTCATATATACTTTTGGGATCTTGTAATGAATTTTTCCTTTATGTAATTGTACTTTTCAATTCCTGAATTTACTTTTGATTACTTTACATTGTATTTTTATTCATACACTTATTTGATGGTACAATATTCATACTTAATTTCTTGAAACAAGTTTTGCTTTTGTTTTCTGAATTATTTGTAACTAGAGACCTAGTGCACAGATTCATGCACCAGTGAGGTCCCTCGGCCTGGCCCCCACCAGTGCATGAATCCATGCACTGGGCCTCTAGTATGCCTATAAGATCTTTGGTTAATCTTTTCCCGCCCTCCCCCTTTCCTTTGCGATTCATCAGTCTGTTCCATGTTTCCATGCCTGTGGTTCCCGCTACTGTATTGAGTCTCTGCCCCCTGGTGGTAAGTGCATGTCATAGCTACTAGCTGGTTGGCTGGTGGCTGGTTACTTAGGCTTTTGTATATATAGATGGTTGCTCTGAAGTCTTTATCTTATGAGACAATCATCTAATCCCTCTTGCAGGCAGTTTCTAGTACCTGTTTTTGTTCCTGTACACAAGGCACACACTTTTTCTTTTCTCCAAAACATGTTATTGTTTGTCTACTTACTCTGTGATTTAGCTGGACTATTTTAACGAAATCCATTTCCCCCAGAGTGTGTAATTTCTAATGTCACTTCTCAGAAGGCATAGCCTAGGATGCACATCTTCACCCTGCAATGACAATGGTTTTAGCAGGGTTCTCTTTGACTTTCTTATGCCCCTTTCACTATTTTAAGCTGTCTTCTTCTTCTTCTTCTTCTTTTTTTTTTTGGTATCATACCTAGCTGTTAGCCTCTACTAACTGCCAATTATTGCTTTATTGTTTTTGACAATAACCTAGAACATAAATTGTAGGGTATATTTCCTAGCCAGTTTTTGAGGTTTGTTATAACCCCAGGATGACTCTTCTTAGCTGTTGTTGTTTTTGTGTTTTTTTTCCTTGCCCTCTTGATAAACTTACTGGCCTAAAATTTAGCCTATTGCTCATAGAAATTCTGGCCTCTTCTTAATTGTTTATCTCAGAATCTCCCTTTGTTGAGGACCAACTTAAGCTTTAATTTCCCCATATTCCGCCCAAATGTAATCAGTTTCGCAGGGAGAGCTTTTTAGGTCTCTGTCTGTATAGCCTGCCTCTCTCTGTAAGTAAAATCTCTGAGCTACTGCTTCAGAACTGACATGGGGATAGTGTCTCATTTCTGTTGGGTGACACTCCAGTTTTAAGAGAAGCACTCCGGGCTGGGATAGTGTGTCTGGTATTCTGAGTTTACATTTTCTAAATAGGACCTAAACTCTAAATGTAAACTGGGACAAAAGTGGGGGCCCCAGTGTTCTCAGTCTATCATCCACCCATTAGGGCCTGGGGGTTAAATGGAGAAGGAACCCCATGAACTTGACCAGGATTTAGCTTCTGCAGCATAGCACTAGGACAGATGAGAAATGCTCATGGCCTGCCCCTTCTCCAGAGATGCTGTAGCTCTTGGCTGCAGCTGACAGGGAAGTGAGTCTCGCCTTTTTGGCCACTGCACCCAAAGTGGATCTTCCATCACAATGAGCTGGGTGTTTGGGAACTGAGATGGCTCTTTGTAGCTCAAGTGACATAGGCTCTTATTCTTTTTACAGATTTGTTTGATTTTCTTGAATAAGTAATTCAAGAAAATTTATTTGCAGCATATCCTTAACACAGCTTCCAGATACTTTCAATGGTTGAGGTTTTTTAAAAAAAACAAATCAATATCATCAGTCTGGGTTTTTTAGTTTGAGAATGCACCTACAAAACTTTCCACATCACTATTTCAAAAATTGTCCTTTTTCTGGGGAATTTAAAACTATTTTGCTTCTGGTTTTATCATTATCTTCCTATCCTTTTTTTCTTTTTTATTAAATTTACTGAGGTACCACTGGTTAATAAAATTATATAGATTTAAAGTACACAATTCTATAATGCATCATCTGTACACTGTATGGTGTGTTCAACACCCCAAGAAGGTCTCCATCCATCACCATTTATCCCCCCTATCTCATCCTCCCCCTTCCTCCCAACCCCCCTCTTTCTGGTAATCACCACTCTGTTGTCCATGCCCATGACTTCTTTATCTATTTATTTTTTCTTTCTTGTTCAGAATGTGAGTGTAGAATAGAGATCGAGCGTACAACCTATAACCAGCAGGTGACGAGAATGAGAAAACAACAACAACAAGATAATGAAAGAAATGGAGGCCCTAACATTATTTTGGAGCACAACACTTACAACCTCTTACATCTTGGGACTTACTGTTCTATAAGAGAAATAAACTAGTGTGCTTAAGTCCAATTGTGGGTTTTCTATTAAATGAAGACAAATAGGATATTACAGATCCATATTTCCTATTTTATTCAGAATATAACATATGCCTTAAGGCATTCCAAACAACATAAATAAACCCAAAGTCTTCTTCCCTCATTTCCCCCCTTTTTACTCTTGCCTTTTTAAAGGCCTCAACAACTACAGTCTCCCTAATCCAAAGTGAGTACGATGTCTAACACTGTTCCATTTCCTACATCTGAATCACAAAATTCTACCTCTTTAACAATTCCTTAGGTCCCTTCTCTTTTCCTAGCAGTACTATCTTAATGTGAACTTTATCAAACTTCACTTGAAATATCGTAGGAGTCCCATAATTGTCCTTCATTGCTTCATTTTTCATACCATGCTACAAATGAGTTAACCAGTTTAAAAGATACTTTTGACACATCCCTTCCCTACTAATATGTTTTCAATGCTTCCTTTTTCCATAAACTGTATCAGGCTGTAATCTTTCTTAACATAGCAGCAAGGGTCCTCACCTACAAACTCTTCTGCCTTGTGTTTTACCCACCACTCCCCAAATAAACTCTGTACCTTGGACAAGCTGAAGGTGGTACTCTCTTACCTTTAAGTCTTTGGTCTATTCCTTCCTCTGCCGGAAATACCATCTTCCTTTTGTCTGCATGCTGAATTACATTAGTCTTAAAATCCTGCCAAAATATGAGCACAAAAAGACTTTGACATCTTCTTTTAATATTATAATTGATACCATATTGCAATAAATGTTTCTTTATTATTTTCCTCTTCTTAGAATATAAACCCCCAAAGTTCAGTTCCTTTGTGTTTTCAGTGTGTGTGTTTAATTATCAGGTTTCTGACACAGTGAGTGACTGAGATGTTGCTCATTAAATTGTTAAATCAGAAAAAAAGAAAAAGAAAACATAGGAAGACATTTTGAGTTTATGATCACAAGAAAGAAATGTGAAAAATAAATCTAATCTAATAAAAGAGTAATATGCAAATTAACCATCTCTCCTGGATGCCTAAGCCACGCCCACCAGCCAAGCCACACCCACAGCCAATCAGAGCAGCTGTATGCAAATTAACCCAGCCAAGATGGTGGCGGCAGCCATGGAGCTAGAGTAAACACCAGGCTTCCTTGCAACTGCCTGCCTAAACTGGCTGAGCCTCTGCTCACAGTAACAATGTTTCAATTATAGAAGCCCCAAAGCTGAAACAAACAGGAGGCTTCCTTACCTGCCTAGGCCTCAGCTCAAAGCAACAGTGTTTCAATTATAGAAGATAAATAAACCCCAGAAACCTGATTCCAACCAGCCTTGCTGGGACCTTGGGTCAATGGGAGCTGTGGGCAGCCTGAAAATGGACCTCAGCCCCTCACCCAGGCTTGCTACACCCCAGTGAGGGTCCACACTGGGGGGCTTGGCCAGCCTACAAACAGCCATCTGCCCCTCACCCAGGCTGGTCAGGCACACCAGCAGGTGGACATCCCCTGAGGGGTCTCAGACTGTGAGAGGGCACAAGCTGGGCTGAGGGATCCCCCGAATGCACAAATTTTTGTGCACCAAGCCCCTAGTGTTATTATAAAAGCAGCACATATACAATTGATTCTTGTAAGTACATGGTAGTACTCAAAGAGACATTAAATATCTTATATCAGCATCTAATGAAGAAGTTTCTAAAGCTTTCACATGAAAAACAGCCCTTTTCTTAACCTGAGTTAAGACAACTCCAAATTTATCCCAAGTTTTATATCAGACCATTGAAATAAATAAAGTATAAACATTAATTCTTCAAATGATTGGATACACATCTCCATGTACATTCTAAACCAGTATTTTCTATTGTGATAATAATGTCACATAACTATATTCTCTGTAGATGAAAAAAATGCAGTCAAAAATATTTTAAAAATCATGGTGCCTTCAAAGGCTGTCGCTGAATTAGCAAGCAGTTTACCTTTACAAAAGATATTCCCATGAATTCTATTGTCAACATTAAGCACATAAGCTCTAATTCTCAAAGAGTTAAGAATAAAAATAAAAATGGGATAATGCACTTATAATACACATAATTATATTCAGCAATAAAATGAAATAGGTGTTGTGATATAAGTATAAGGCAGTAGGCAAAACAGAGTAGTCAGTTCTAACTTGAAGAGGTAATGTGGAATGAGGAAAAGATTAAGAATGCCCTTGAAGTGATATCTTATTGTGGCTTTAATTTACATTTCTCTGATGGTTAGTGACATTGAGGTCTATGTTGGGGAAAACAATTTGTAAAGTCTATGATTGTCTAACCACTATGCTGTACCTCTGAAACTGATACAAAATAACATTGAATGTAAATTGTAATTGAGAAATTAAAAAGTAATAAAGAAAAAAAATAATGCCCCTGGAGTAGAATGATGCTTAAGATAACTCTAAAGGGAAACAGTTCATTAGAATTCACCACAGGAAGCAGAGTATTCTAGAGAGAGAATGCAACTTGAACAAAAATATCAAGATTTAGTCTCCCTGGTGCCTTCAGAAAAATGTTAGCAATGTATTCAGGGAGGAAGGAGGTCAAGGTGATCCAGTAGGAACACTGAGGCTAGAAAGAGGTAGAGGGAAGACTGAAAATGAAAGGCCTTGAATGCGAAGGATTTAGGTAGAACTACTAAATTGTTTTAAGTAGGGTAGTGTTATCATTAGCTTTCAGTTTTAGAAAGATTTCCCAAGCTGTATGACAAAGAAATACTGGAGATCAGCCACACTAAAGAAGCAGAGGAAGAGCAGGTAAAAGCCTGTGCAGAGGAAGAGTAGTATGGACAAAACAATAAGGTCTAGCCCAGCCAGCATGGCTCAGTGGTTGAGCAGCCAGCTATGAACCAGGAGGTCAGGGCCTGATTCTCAGTCAGGAAACATGCTTGGGTTCAATTCTCAGTGGGAGGTATGCAGGAGGCAGCCAATCAATGATTCTCATCTGATGTTTTTATCTCTCTATCCCTCTCCCTTCTCTAAAATCAATAAAACTATACTAAAAAAAAAAAAAGAGAGCGGGGAGAGTCTAGATCAATTAATTAGAAAGGAGGAGATGCTAGGAGATGCTAACATGTAGATCATAGTCATATATTGTATTGATCTAGAAAGACTCCAAGTTTCCTGAATTCGAAGCTTAGAATATGGATGACATGATAAATCTGGAAGACTTGATTTTAGATGTAGAATGGATCATTTAGTTCAGCCTCTTTATTTTAGAAGTGATAAAAATATATAGATGTTAAGTGATTGGCCCAAGTTCATGCAGCTGTTTGTCTAGTCCTAGAAAAACTAGAATATGACTCCCAATTACCATTACAGCACACTTTCCAACATAGAGAACTATATTCAGATAGCCAATGCTCTTTCAATTTTCATGCCAGCCAAGATGACATAATGGAAAATAAAATAGATGGTGTTCCAGCTTCCTAATTGTTATAATAGGATTTGGGGACTATCTATCAGACAATGACAGATTTGCCAGTTGAGGATGTTATCTAAAATTTATGAGACAATTATTGTAATCTAATCATTTTATTTTTAGGAATAAAGGTTCAAATTCCATCCAATTTTGTAATGTTAAAAAAATCATGACACTTTTTCTCAGTGATATATCATTTATCATCAGATGTAAAGAAATACTGAAGTTTTATGTTTAATAATAAGTCAGCTCTCCTGTAATGTCAGGAAAAGTTTTAAAGATAAAATTGAATTCAGTTAATTGCCTTGGCAACTTTGCATATATAAAAATGAATATGGGTCAAATCTTAAAATACTAGGGTGTATACAGTGGAGGCATTTTGGAGAATATTCAGATAGATTTGTGTGTGCGTGCACGCATGGGATTTTTATTTATTTATTTATTTTTGTCCCAAGTCAATTTTACAGATCACAAAACTGAGTATAAGACAATTTATGCTTGTCACTGATGTATGAGAACCAGTAACAAGAGACGACCCTGTGCATGAAAATAATGCAATCCAGGTGAAGTCTTGATCACGGCAGCTATCCTCAGAGAGGAATCTGGAGTCAGCTTCAACTTCTCCTCTATGAAACTGCCTCCTCAGGTCTGCTGATGGAACAGAATGGGACTGGTAGAAGGGAGCACTTTCTATATTTTTCCATTTAAAAGTTAAACCCACCTTTGTAATAAAATCTCATTAACAGCGCTCGCTCTATTTCATAACCCTTCCACAAATAATACCTTATTTCTAATTCGCAGACAAAAGTCTTCCTATGCTGACTCTTCCTGGGATGGGTTCATTCGTCTGAACTCAGCCACAGGCCTTGCGCTCCGACCATGTTTGTCTGTGGCGCTCCTTTTCCTTGCTTCAGACAAGTAGCTCTTTTTAAAGTCAGTCCTTTCCACAAACCTCCGTCAGCAAACATATCTTCCCAGCTGAAGCTAGTCCTCTTTTTTAAAATTAACCACCATAAAGACTAAAAAACACTGAAGGTCTTAAGTCACCCTGTATATCCTGGTTCCTCTATCTTGTGACGCCTTAAGTCATTAAACAGTGGATAATCACAGACAGTAATTTCAAATGAAGAGACAAAAGTTTCTTCTACAGTAATGAATGATCTTCATTCTGTTTGGGGCTGTGCCCCATCTAATGTAAGGCTTGGTACAAAGGCACAGTGCCTCCTGGCCGTCCTGCCGCTCAGTGGTTGAGCATCAACCTATGATCCAGGAGGTCACGGTTTGATTTCCGGTTAGGGCACATACCTGGGTGGTGGGCTCCATCCTCAGTGTGGGAAGTGCAGGAGGCAGCTGATCAATGATTCTCTCTCCTCATTGATGTTTCTATCTCTCTCTCCCTCTCCCTTCCTCTCTGAAATCAATAAAAATATATTTAAAACAAAATAAAACAAAACAAAAGCACAGTGCATCGCAGGCCTGGTGTTGGACCCTGTTGGCCTTAAAAAGTCATGGAAACTAAGGTAATGTTCATCCTTTGCTGATAGAATCATTTGACTGGAAAAAAAAATTGTTCTTAACTTGGATAGAGACTAGGAGAGAAATAATAAATAATAGTTTAATACTGTATAAGAACAGATAAATAAGTACCGTAGTATTACTTGTAACAAAATTTCAAACCATTTTAGAACTCCTCTGGAGAAAACCTAGCATGCATAGAACCTGAAATACCCTCTTTCCTGCACTGTCGAGATGAACTGGTCTGAAATTACTTCTAAACAACCTTCAGCTCTATCATCATATAATTTATCTAAAGCATATCTTACAGTTCAATGTAACCCATTTAAACTACCATCACACTGATACTAATAAATATCACTGAAAATCCTTTCACATGTGGAAACATTAATGAATTATTATATTAATTCACTGCACATATAAGTACCATGTGTCTAATATGTGGCAGGAACAGAATAGTTTCCAGAAGGTGTCACAGATTAAACAAAAACAAAGCTCAGAAAGTTAAATACTTGTCCAAGGTCACACAGCCAGTAGTTAAACACATGGTCAAATCATACCAAAGTCCATGTGTTTTTCATTCCATTCCACTGACCTCAAGGAGCTCCTGGTTTAGTAGAGGAAATGTACAACCAAATAAATAATTCAAAATACAAGTTACAACACAAGAAGGTGTTTTGCTATAAAGTCTCTTGGAATATCCTCTTTCTCTGAGACCCTTTATACATCCAAGAAATACCACTTAAATGTCTTCTAAAGTAGATGAAGTCTGAGCAGCTCATGAAACTCACGTGTAACATAGCTTGGATGTAGTTTTCTTTGCTGATGGTTTAAAATGTAAATATGTATTGGCTTTAATTTTGACTTTTACAAGAACTGGTATTTTTACTTGGAAAGTCACAACATGTAAATTTCTGGGCACCTCAAGCCACCCTTGAAGCAAGCAGGAGGCCAGGCCCCTGCCAGTTCAATCACTTTCAATGAAGAACCAGACTCTAAGAGCAGAGAGGCTGGTTAAGGCTTCTTTCTGGGGCAGCCTGAGAAAGCATATCTAACCTTTGGCCATGTGGCTGCTATTGTGGTTCTGAGCCCTAAGGATAGGGAAGTCCCCGCATTTCTTTTTCTTAAAGATAAGATTCCATCTTTCCCCAGAACAATCACTGTCAGAATAGCATGGCGCCCCTGCTCAGAGGTACTTACTCTCCAGTCTGAGATCCGAGATTGAAATCTTAACTCCCTACTTTGGCTTGAGCATTTCCAATGTTCATTCCACTGGTTGCAGCAGAGGGAAAATGAAAGGAAATTAAGATTTATCTATTTTGTTTCATTCTATATGTGTCTCTGCTTTTGTGTACAATTCACTCACTGAAAAGAAAAGTAGCCTGCACAAGTTTTACTACTAAAACAAAACAAAACAAGCAAACAAACAAACAAAAAATTCACCAGACATACCTACAGGCAGTAACTTCGCCAAATATAAAAGGCAAAGAAGCATGGAAAAGAGAGGAATGAATCATGATTAAGAGTAGGAAAGTCCTGAAGATGTCATAGAGAAGCCGACATTGCCTCAGAAGAGAAAAGAAAAGGAATTTTCAAGCTAAGAAGGGCAGGAATTCCAGGCCCATTAAAGGGCCTGGGTGTTTTTAAAGTCCCTGTTGAAATTTGACCCGAAGGAGAGAGGGAGGTAGTTGAAGAGACCAAACTATAACTACCATTCTAAGGAGACTGAACTTTTACAACAGGGTCATTTTCACAGATTTCTTTTTCTGAGTTTGATTACTTAGGAAGAGAACATGAATGTAGTGATGTCTAAGCAGTAGCAGAAAAGTGTTGTTGGTTTCATGACTAAAAGCATTGATCTTTATTTATTCTTCCCTCTTAAATATTTGCTTCCGGAAGAAAAAACTCTTTTTAATTATTTACAAGTTAGATAGTTTATCCCAAAGGTATTTTGGTGCATAGCCTCACACTGTCACATTTTTTTTTCATGCAACTTTCTCATAAAATTAGAGGCATGCTGCAAAAACAGCAAAGCACCCAAAACAGAAAACAGGAAATTCTTCTCAAGCCAATGTATCATTAACTCACGAAATTCGCCACTGCCTGAGAACACTGAAGTGGCTTAGAACATTTTTAAATGAGATCATAAATTCATATAAAGTAAATTATATTTTAAAGTTATTAGAACAACTCAAACCAAAACATAAATCCTTAGGCAGCAATATCCAAGTTGATCAGCAAATATATCAGGCACTAAATTGCCTTCTGAAATTATACTATAATTTAATAGCTTTTGCATAAAAATTGGAAAAACATCTTTGAAAGTAGCTTATTTATGATTCCTGATTATCTTCCTATTACATTATTAAAATAACAGGCATTTATACAGTAGTGTTTATGGTCTATCCTGTGATTTGTTTACATATACTGGAAGATATGACCTTTATAATAAAACTGGTTTGGGCAATAGCACTGACATAGTATTATATTTTCTATTTTACAACTGAAACTAAGATTAAACATGTTAATGATTTACTCAGATGTATATACCAGGATAATAAGTGAAACTTTGGAAACAACCTTAAAAATATAACTTTTTATTTTTAAAAGAATCGCAAGCCATTTTATGAGAATATATAACCTAGAAATAGTTTGTTTTTTTTCATTTACTAGTTAATCCTGGAAGGAACAATCCCTTCATAGTCAGAAAAGCCCCAAGATGTCAAGATATCAGGTTACAAAATGTTAAGGCATGTGAACATAAAGGATGGCAAGAGAGGCGGCAGGAAGCAGGGCGGAGGCTGTGTGGGCAGCCTGTGAGGAATGATGGCGACTTGCACTAGTGCAGTGGTTCTCAACCTTCTGGCCCCTTAAATACAGCTCCTCATGCTGTGACCCAACCATAAAATTATTTCCGTTGCTACTTCATAACTGTAATGTTGCTACTGTTATGAATTGTAATGTAAATATCTGATGTGCAGGATGACCTTAGGCGAGCCCGGAGAAAGGGTCATTTGCCCGCCACCAAAGGGTCATTCACCCGCCACTGCACCAGAGGGTTTACAGTGGTGAGTGGCGGGGGGCGGGTGGGGGGGTGGCTAAAGCTTTTAAAGAAACTGTAGTACACTGCTGGTGGGAATACAGGCTGGTAAAAACACGGTGAAAACTGTGTGCAGTTTCCTCAAAATCTCAAAAATGGGACTGGCAATTGACCTGAATCAGAATGAACATATATATCACCTATGTTCATAGCAGCATTATTGACAATAGCTAAGATCTGGAAACAGCCCAATCGCCCATTAGTAGATGAGTGGATTAAAAAAGCTATGGTACAATGGAATACTATGCAGCACTAAATGAGAAGGCTCATATACCCTTTGAGACATCCTGGAGGAACCTGGAGAGTATTATGCTAAGTGAAATAAGCCAGTCAAAGGAAGACAAATATATGATCTCATTTACATATGATATCTAATGAACAAAATAAAATGACAAAAAAAAATAGATTCAGAGACATGGAAGTTTATGCATTTTTAACTAATTCTGAAAATACAGAAGATTATGTGTGGAAAACAAAGTTGGTAAAATTTTAATTTGAAAACCATATTCAGAATACAGAAGACAGAGTAAGAATTTATATCTATAACTAGAGGCCCAATGCACAAAAATTTGTGCATTGAGGGGGGGGGGGTTCCCTCAGCCCAGCCCGACCTGTGCCCTCTTGCAGTCTGGGACCCATCAGGAAATGTCCATCTACTGGCTTAGGCCTGGGGGATCAAGCTTAAGCTGGCAGTCAGATATCCCTCTGGCAGCCTGGGAGCCCTCAGGGGATGTCCACTTGCCAGCAGGGAGCAGGCCTAAGCTGCAGTCAGACATGCTTAGCATTGCTGAGGGGTGAGAGTCTCCTGCCACCATCTCTGTGCTGGCAGCCATCAGCCTGGCTTGTGGCTGAGCAGAGCTACCCCTTTGGGAGTATATTGACCATCAGGGGGGAGCTCCAGCATTGAGCGTCTGCCTACTGGTGGTCAGTGTGTGTCATAGTGACCAGTGATTCCCAGTTGTTCTGCTGTTAGGTTCAATTTGCATATTATCCTTTTATTATATAGGAGGATAGAGGCCTGGTGCATAGGTGGGGGCCACCTGGTTTGCCCTAAGGGTATTCTGGATCAGGGTGAGTGTCCTGCTGGGGTGCCTGGCCAGCCTGGGTGAGGGGCTGATGTCTGCTTGCTGGCTTGCCATGGCCCCCAGAAACCCAAGCTCCCAGCGAGGCTGGCTGGAAGCAGGTATCTGGGATTTATTTATCTTCTATAATTGAATCTTTGTTGCCTTGAGCGGAGGCCATAGTAGGCCAGGGCAGACAAGAAGCTTGGCTTCCTCCATCGCAGGGACTATCAAGTCTCCTGCTTGCTCCAGCTCTGTGGCTGTGGGCTGCCATCTTGTTTAGGTTAATTTGCATATAGTCACTCTGATTGGTTGGTGGGTGTAGCTTGGGTATAGAGGAGTGACAGCAATTTGCACATTTCTCTTTTATTAGATTAGATAGAAATATAAACTCTTTAACAACTAAGTTAAGTATACACATTAAAGTGGCAATGTTTAGAAACAAGAATGAGGAGAACCATTGCCTATAAGGCACCCCGTCCCTGAAGCCCGGGCTGACAGTGAAGTCTGTAGTAGCCCAAACTGATTAGACACCAGCTCTCTTATTTCCTAGAATTCAAAGGCAATGCTATGCCAAATCATGCACGTTTTCTTTTCTATTAGTCAATCTCTATACAACATACTAATTTTTATTCTATACAACATCGTTGCAAAAGCAGTCTACTTACAACTAAAATCTGCAAAATTTGCTGCTATATTTTTACAAGCTGGAAAAGAATTTTGATTTGAAGAATGTGGGTATAACGAAGAGAGCCAAATGTTCTAACAACTGCAATAAGATTCTCTTCATGAGACTCTCAAACTCCAAAAAATAGATCCCACTGCACCTCAAACAAGCTGATTAAATTGCAGTCATGAATTAAAATAAAATTTTATTTTGATTAAAGGGAATGAAGTCACTACATTGAAGGACTTCTAGTCATAAAATAAATTAGTACAGGTCCCCCGGCAAAAGAGCTTTGAAGTCTCCAGATATATGGTCAAATCAAAGAGCACTCAGTTAATTTGTTTACTACACTAAAATGTTTCCATGAGTCTTAATATAGGAAAACAAAAGTGACCCATGGTCCAGTACACTTTTCAAGTCAATGATTAATGTTTTGAATGGAAAAAATAATTTATATCAAAATAATTTCCTTCCATTTCTGTTCCTTCTCTTTACAAAATATTTCAATATATTCAGACTTGTTTTATGCCATGTTTTAGTGAATCTATAAATACCATGGAAGAATTGGAAACATCTATCAAATTAATCCTTAATTCCTATAGAACAGTAATGTCTAATAAACACTGAAGATTCACGAATCTGGTCAGAAAACCTGTATGGTAAATGGTTTTGTTATAAAATATTAAAATAGCTGTTCTGCAAATGTGTTCAAGTAAAGGGACAGATGTAGGTGGGAGATGCATGGTAATTTTGACATTTGACTGCTTCCTGGTATGTTGATTGGACCAGTGGATGCAGGTGTTAAAACATGGAACTTTCCATGTGCACATTTCTAGCTGTAAGTGGGTGACAGAACCCCTGGTTCTCTTTACTTACTGTATGAAGTTTGGGGCCTGTTATCAGTTTATCTTTAAGTTTCACATGACAATTGTCACTCACAAAAGAAGTATTCATGCCCATATCACAGACCAAAAACTCAGAATAAGGACTAAGTACCCTGTGTATCTGAATGATCTCATTCTGTTTCTCAATTTGATTTTCTCTACCATCCTTAGCTAGGCACCAGTCTCAAGGAAATCATCAGCTTTTGCCCATAACAAACAGGAAACGCTTGGTTTTCAGAGGATTAAAAAATCGTATCAGAGGGTTAAAGCTAATTTCTTTAAATACATGATCTGTTGGAAATAGTTTCCGTTCCCTTCATAGGAAAACCAACTTTTAAGGAGAAAAAGCATGACAGATATCTTTTTAGTCTACCTTAAAGTCCATAGTCCTTGCAGCTTTTGGAACAATGAAAAAATCTTTATGATTCAATGGCTAATATGTCTTCTTTTCCTCTAATTATCTTTAAAAACTATGTCTATATTTACTGCAATACACTTTAGAAAACACGGAAATGTTATGATAATACAGAAATATTTTTAAACAACATTAAAGATAATTTTAGAAAACCCCATGATTTTACAATGGAGATACTGATTGCATAAAAGACAAACCCACCCACATTATGTCAAAATGGATTACTTATAGCTCAGATTGTTTTACTATGAAACAAAAAACTTTCCTGAAGCATACTGGAATCCCAAATACGTGACTAAGCTACTTCCTAAAAATAGAAGTGGCTCCAGTTAAATTATCAGTGAGGCAGTAAGTTAGAACATTCTTAGAGTTCACGAACATCATGTGCTCTGTGTGTACAAAGATTTTAAAAATAGAAATTTGATTCAAGAAAGAAACTATTTCCAGAGCATTTGTTTATGAGCACAGTGTTGGGGGGTGGGAGTGATCTCTGTACTCTTTCCCCCAATGATTTGCTTTGAGTGTATGTGCACGTGCACATAGGCATACATGCATGCAAGTTTTATGTGTGTTTATCTTGTAAGCCTTATTTAAATTTGCACAGAGCAAAATGAACAGTTACTGAGAAATCTAACAGAGATGTTTTCTTTTATGGGAGCTGCAAAATTACATAAAAGAGCAATAACTATCTTTTGTATCCAATTGACTTCAGCAGAACCCTTTGCAAATGACTGAAATATCCATTGCTCTTATGATCTGAAAAATATTCCTATTTTTGAGCACAGTATTTTTGTTTAACATCTGCAGTATTGCAGCACATTAACTATTAGGCAAGTTAGCATGGCCCTTTTTTAGATGGATTGATAGAATCCATTTTATTTGTAGAAATAGAATGAGATTAACTCATTTTAAAAGTAATAAGATGTAATCCAAGTAAGATTATTTTGGTCATTAGATAGTATATGTCTATTAAAACAGGAAAGAAGAATCTTCTGAATAATGGTAGTAGGTACTACACAATTCATAGTCAAATCCATTAAATTAAAAAAAATCAGTTGATAATTTACACTATTCATTGTATATTTCCATAATTATTTGATTTACTCAAGTGCACGTTCAGTATGATTTGGAATTAGATTCACATGATTTTGATTCTGGGAGTGTTAAGTCCTAGGAAATAATACCATTGCAACTACATCAAACACCATTCAAGGAGGAATGTCTTGGGAAGATTTTGTTTCTGGGTGGAATAAAATGCTAAGACTACTGCAACTTTATCTATGAATTTAGAAAAAAATTAAAATATGTTGCAGGCTTACAGAAAAAACATTAATATAGCATTTTGAAAGCCAAACATACGCTCAACAAACATTGCATGTTGTACTAGAGAAGACAACTTGGAAATTCTCTCTGAGATGAGTCTTAGAGTCAGCACTGTTAGAGCTTCATTTCTTTTCAACACTTCTCATGAGCTCTGACCAGCAAATGATCATATTAAGCTATCATAATTTATTTGTGAAACTCCTAAAATAGAATTTGCAGAATTTTTAAATGAGGAATGATAGTTCTGAAAGACTGGATTTCAATTTAACTATATTAAAAATGTCTCCTCAATTTTTACTGTTCTTGATATGCCACTTCCAAAGGAAAGATATGATGTAGAAAACTGCATGAAGTTCTGAAAATCTATACACAGCTTCTACACATTGAAGTTAACATTTTAGATAGGAAGAAGTTCAAAGATTCACCATTACCTGTTTGCTTTTAGATAATTAGAAAGTAGTTAAGGGAATCAAGCCCTCCACATACTATTCTTTAAAAAAAAAAATCCTCACCAAGGGACATGCTTTAAAAGGAGAGAGAGAGAGAGAGAGAGAGAGAGAGAGAGAGAGAGAGAGAGAGAGAGAGAGAGAGAGAAAGAGAGAGAGAGAGAGAGGGACATCTATGTGAGAAACATCAATCAGTTGCCTTCCGTATGTGCCCTAACCAAGGATGGAAATTGCAACCCAGGTATGAGAGAGAGAGAGAAAACCAGTATTTTATTGTTTTATACTTCAATGTACTTTTTAAAATCTTACTGAAAACTTTTAGAAACTTATTTTGTTAATTTAATTTAATATTGAAACAGAGCAAGCTCTTTTAAATACTGGTAGTAAGATGTTATTGTATAATAAAGAATTTGACTGGCCTTTTTCTCTGATTCTGGGAGGGACTTCTAACTTCTTGGCATTTTCAGGATGATAGGAGTGTTTCTGTTTTTCATAAAACCCCGAGATCACACCTGAGTTATGCTAATGAGGTGACTTTAGGTGGGCCTCCAAAGAGTTTCAGGGTAGGACTGGTCACAAGAAACACCAACCATGCAATTAGAAGGTTGGGATTTTGAGCCAGTTTAACCTCCAGGGAGAGAAAAGGAGTTGGAGATTTAGTTCTATCACATAGTTAATGATTTAAACAATCATGCCTATGCAAAAAAAGCCCAATTACAACTCTGGTCATTAATGTTCATAGGAGCTTCCTACTTGATGAGAACATTGATGTCCCAGGAGTGTGATATGCCCTGACTTTAAATGTCTTTTCATTTGCCAGTTCCCGATTTGTATCCTTTGTATTTTAAATGTAATTATGAACAGAGTGCCTTCCAGAGTTCTGAACAAATTATCAGACCTGAAGCAAGTGTATCATGGGAAATTCCAGAGTTTGTAGCCACTGAGTCAGAAGTGGGGGTGGAGTCTTCACTTATGTCTGACATCTAAAGTGAGTGCAGTATTATTGGGTACCATGCCTACTAACCTGTAGAACCTCTTAATACTTGCAGTACCTTCTGATGGTTAGTGCCAGAACAGAATTGTTGGTATTGAAATAGATATAATATACACGGGCTGTTAAATAAATTATAAAATTATGGCAAGGCAAGGTTTATTTTATTTTATAGACATACTAGTGGCCTGATGCATGGATTCATGCACATTGACAGGAAATTAATTAGAACAAATAATTTAAGATCGCTATTCACTGCAGCTTGGCAGTAAACCAGATTTGGGGCCAACAGTGCCCCAGCAACAACATAACCCACTGCCAAAGATGAAATCATATGGCTCCAGTGTGGAATCCACTTCCCTCCTCTCTGGTTCCTGGCTATATCACCCAAGAACTGCCACTGCCAAATCACCACAGCTCAGCTGCTCCTGCATTGAGTGTCTGCCCCTTGGTGGTCAGTATTCACCATATGTACCAGCCAGTCGGACAGTAGGAGATTCACTTAGCCAGATATATATATATATATATATATAGTAATATGTTAATTGTGTCACTCCGCTACATCTCAAGACATGCCCACCAGCCAATCAGAGCAACTATATGCAAATTAACCCAACCAAGATGGCGGCTGGCAGCCACAGAGCTGGAGCAAACAGGAGGCTTTGTTGCCCCGGTAATGGAGAAAGCTGCCTGCCTAGGCAAGCTGTGGCCTCTACTCAAGGCAATAAAGTTTCAATTATAGAAGATAAACAAACCCCAGATACCTGCTTCCACCTAGCCTTGCTGAGAGCTTGGGCGGCCAGGGGCTGTGGCCAGCCTGCAAACAGCCATCAGCCCCTCACCCAGGATGGCCCCACCCTCATGGGGTGAAGGTCCCTGCTGTGGGGCTTGGCCAGCCTGAAAATGGCCCTTAGTCCCTCATCCAGGCTGGCCAGGCACCTCAGCAGAGACCCCCACCCTGAAGAGACTGTGGCCAGCCTGCAAACAGCCATCAGCCCCTCACCTAGGCTGGCCAGGCACCCCAGCATGACCCCCATCCTGATCTGGGACACCCTTCAGGGCAAACCAGCTGGCCCCCACCCATGCACCAGGCCTCTATCCTATATAATAAAAGGGTAATATGCAAATTTACCCTAACAGCAGAACCACTGGGAATGACTGGTCACTATGACACACACTGACCACCAGGGGATAGACTTTCAATGCAGAAGCTGCTCCTGGTGGTCACTGCACTCCCACAGGGGGAGTTCTGCTCAGCCACAAGCCAGGCTGATGGCTTCCAGTACAGCAGTGGTGGTGGAAGCCTCTCCTGCCTCCTCAGCAGCGCTAAGGATGTCTGACTGCCAACTTAGGCCCAATTGACTGGCGAGTGGGCCTAAGCCAGCAGATACACATCCCCTGAGGATTCCCAGACTGTGAGAGGGCACAGGCCGGGCTGAGGGACGTCCCCCTGCCCCCTGTGAGTGCACAAATTTTTGTGCACCAGGCCTCTAGTATGTATGTATGTTTATGTATATCTACTCTATAAAAGCGAAATATTAAAATTAACCGTTTCTCCAAGACAGGTTAAGCCACGCCCACCAGCCAATCAGAGCGGCTATATGCAAATTAGCCCAGCCAACATGGCGGCCGCCACTCACGGACCTGAGTAAACAGCCCTTTCCATTGCGGCAGGAGCGAAAGTGAAGCTGCGCCTGCTCAGCTCAGCTCCGATTAAACTGCCTCTAGCAAAACACAGCTTTGAAACATTTGAAACAATGTAACAATCATAGAATCCTCCAGAGCTGAAGGAAAGAGCAGCTCTGGTCTAACCAGTAAAAGTAACAATTGTTTCATTATAGATGCTGCCAGGTGAAGCAGAGGAGGCTTCAGTTAGTTAGAAGGCCGCCTTAAAGGAACAGTGTATCAATTATAGAAGATAACCCCAGGCCTTCAAGGAACAGCATCAATTATAGGAGAGAAACCTGCGTCCAGCCAGCCTTGCTGGGACGTTGGGTCAATGGGTGGGCAGCCTTAAAGCCCCTCACCCAGGCTGGTCAGGCACGCCAGCAGGTAGACATCCCCCGAGGGGTCCCAGACTGTGAGAGGGCACAGGCCAGGCTGAGGGACCTCCCGAATGCACAGAGCGGCTGCAGGGCGGGACAGCACAGGACCCAGGACCCGTGAGTGGGAAAGAGGCGGCAGGGTTGGAGGGCACCGGGAAGCGGGTAAGAGGTGGCAGGGGGGTCTCGGCCTGCTTGGTGGCTGCCCAGGCCCTTTGAGGGGCATCGGGGAGCGGGAAAGCAAGGCTGCAGGGGCTGGGGTCCTGCTTGGCAGATCCCAGACTCCTTGGCGGCACCGGGAAGTGGGAAAGGAAGGCAGCAGGGGATAGGTGAGTGGGAAAGAGTTGGCGGCCTGCTTGGTGGCTTCCCAGGTCCCTTCTGGGGATCAGGGAGCAGGAAAAGGCTGGCCTGACGACGAGGCGGTGTTTTCCCTGCTTTCTGGTGGCTGGAGGAAGATGGGCAGTAGGCAAGCTTAGGAGGCAGGTCGCACCCAGCCCTGGCCACGCTCAAAAAGGAGAACAACATGCAGGGGAGGGCAAGAGTCTGAGAGATCAACATAGAGGGGGTGCCTGCTCCAAGCCTCCACGGTGTGCCTGGGGCAGGCCCCCGGAAGGTAGACACACACAGGAGGACTGCTCAGAGCCTCAGATGCGGCTGGGGGCAGGTCCCCAGTGGTGACACACACACATACACACACACACACA